>JAKSZT010053798.1:11444637-11623112 GCA_026826555.1 Tolypeutes matacus | reverse complement strand
CAACTCCAAGTGAGAGAGGGCTTATATCCCATGGATATGGTGGGTGGGATGATCCTGCCTGCAGATGCAGGCCCTCTCCATTCCCTGGGATGGCCATTGCCCATCGTTGTCTCCTCACCAGGTGACTTGGATGAGTCCATTGAGCTGTACGGTAGGAGTTGCAGCTCCACCTAGATTTCATGCACACCTGGCACATAGGTAGGCGGGAGGCTCCAGTCTCTGGAAGTATACCTAAAAACTCCAGCATCACATATAGGTTTGAATAGAAGGGACTGGTGAACCATGTGCAGGGAGGACTTATTTGAGTCTAATTCTGTCACTCTCAGTTGTCCTTTTACTTTCATGAGGAAGTCCTTTGATGCATGAAAGTTTTTAATTTGGATGAACTTCAATTTGTCATTTTTTCATTTGTTGCTCCTGCTTTTGGTGTAGTTTAAGAAACCATTGCCTAACACAAGGTACTGAAGATGCTTCCCTATGTTTTCTTCCAAGAGTTTTATAGTTTTGGTTCTTATATTTAGGTCTTTAATTCATTTTGAGTTAATTTTTGTAAAATGGTTGCATATGGTTAATTTTTGCATATGGATACCCAGTTTTTCCAGCACTATTTGTTGAAGAGAATATTTTTCCTTACTGAATGGACTTCACAGCCTTGTCAAAAAACAATTGGCCATAGATGCGAGGGTTTATTTCTGAACTCTCATTTCTATTTCTTCGGTCTATATGTCTGTCTTATATCAGTACCATGCTATTTTGATTAGTTTAGCTTTGCAATATGTTTTAAAATCAGGATATGTGAGTTCTCCTTCATTCTTCTGTTTTTGGTTATTCAGGGCCCCTTACCCTTTCACATAAATTTGATCATTGGCTTTCCCATTTCTGGGAGAAGGCTGTTGAAACGTTGATTGGAATTGTGTTGAGTCTGTAAATCACATTGAATAGAATTGACATCTTAACAACATTTAGTCTATCCTTCCATTTATTTAAGCCTTTGATTTCTTATAGCAATATCTTATAGTTTTCTATGCATAAGCACTTTACATTCTTGGTTAAAGTTATTCCTAAGTATATTCTTTTAGTTACTATTGTAACTGGAATTTTTTTTTTTTGATTTCCTCTTCATATTGTTTTTGAATATTGTATAGAAGCACAACTGATTTTTGCATGTTGATTTTGTCCTCTGCACTTGGCTGAATTCATTTATTAACTTCAGTAGCTTTGTTGTGGATTTTCAGGATTTTCTCACCTGAGGATCATCTCATCTGCAAATAGGGAAGATTTCACTTCTTTTTTAAAATTAAAAATTAAAAAGATGTTTAGATTACATAAATGTTACATAAAAAATATAGGGGATTCCCAAATACCCCACTCCCTACCCCTCCCACATTTTTCCACATTAACAACATCTTTCATTCATGTGGTACATTTGTTACAATTGATGAACACATTTTGGAGCATTGTTGCTAAGCATAGATTATCGTTTACATTGTAGTTTATATTTTCTCCCATACAATTTTGTAAGTTATGAAAAAATATATAATGGCCTGTATTTGTCATAGCAATGCCATTCAGGACAATTCCCAAGTTCCAAAAATGCCCCATATTACACCTATTTTACCCTCTCCCTCCACTCAGAACCTCTGGTGACCACTGCCTCCGTATCAATGATAAAAATTCTTCCATTGCTAGAATAATAATAAGTCTATAGTAGAATAACAGTAAGTCTACTCTGGTCCACCATTCACTCCCCAATCCTGAAGATTCTGGGATGATGATGCCCACTCCAGCTCTAATTGAGAGGGAGCTTAGATCCCATGGGGCAGATGGATGAGACTATCTTGCTTACAGTTGCAGATTCTTTCTGTTCCTTGGGATAGTCATTGTCCATAATCTCCTTGTTAGTTGTCTTGGGTGAGCCCAATAAACTGGAAAGTAGGTGTTGCAACTCTGTTGAGATTCAGGGCCCAACTGGCACACAGACAGCCCAAAGATTTAGCTATCTTGGACATACACCTATCAACTCTAGTACTAACTATAGGTTCAAATAAAAGGGGCAGAAGAGCCATGTGTAGGGAAACCACAACTGAGTCCAACTGTGTCACACTGGGGAGTATAAATTCCAAAGTAGGGCCCACTGGCAGGGCACCTAACTCCTGAGTAGTCTGCAAGTAGTGTCTGGAAGTCTCCAGAGCCCTCAGGAGTCCCGCTATTTGGGGCAATATTTACTTTGGCAATCAATGAGATCCTGCTGAGACATGCAGAAGCATAACCTCTGGAATTACTTCCAACTCACTTTGAAGTCTCTTAGCCATATATACTCATTTGTCTTTACCTTTCCCCCCTTTTGGTCAAGGTCTTTTTCCAGTTGCATTGCTAGTTGGTGCTTGTTAGTAATCCCTCAGTGTCAGGGAGGCTCATACCTGGGAGTCATGTTCCATGCTGGGGGTAGGTAATGCATTTATATACTGAGTTTGGCTTAGAGAGAGACCACATTTGAGAAACAAGGAGGCTCTCAGGAGGTAACTCTTAGGCACTCTATAATACTAGGCTAAGTTTCAATTTCAAAGGTAAAGAAAGGTTCATAAGTACAGTTGTCAATATCAAGGGCCCGTCAATAGTCCATCTTCCTTCAGTAGTCACTGCCCCTGTATTCGGGGGATTCTTGCTGTCCCATTAGAGAATGTGGCAGAGCTCCCCAGGATGGGAATTCAATATTCTTTCGGATATTGTGTGAATCTCCATCCACCATGACAATGCCCCATGAATACCTGAACACATTCATATGCCTTATAGGTGTGCCCCAGGTGAACCTCTTCCCATGCATCCCCCATTGCTGACACCCCACACCAATGATCCTCCCCTGCCACAGTTGTAACCTTTCTGAGATCCAAAACTTCTTCAAAAATTAAGCCAACAAAATAATCAAATACAATTAATAAGAAAATGAAATAATGATAGTTTTAAAAATAAATAAAATACAAAAAATCTAAAAATAAATTTGAAATAATAAAAAATCAGAAATATAAAATTAAAATATTTTGATATTATGTCTTTTATCACTGTAAGATCTGTTGTCTTGTATGTACAGTGACATTTTCTTCCATTTATTTCCCCAGTGTCTTATTTTTTTCATTTTGTCTTCAAAGAAGCTTTAGGTTATAAAAAAAAAATCATGTACAGAATTTAGGGGATTCCCATATACCCAACATCTTCCCCCCTTTCCCTTTTCCCCTATTAATAACATTTTATATGTGGATGGTACATTTGTTACAAATGATGTACAAATATTGAAACATTGCTCCTAACCAGGGTGAATGATTTACATTATGGTTTACATTTTGGACCATATGCTTTTATAAATTTTGATGAAATTTAAAATGGCCTGTATTTGTTATTGCAAGATCATGTTGAATAATTCCATTGACCCAAAATGCTCTATGTTCCAACTATTCTATTCCTCCCTCTCCCTCCCCTCGGGACCCATGGCAACCACCAAGCTTCATTCCTTGAAGAACAAGATTCATAGTTACTTGCAACAACATCGAGGGCTTGACATACTGGCCTGTCCTCCCCTATTCGGCACTGCCTATGCTTTCGAGAAACTCCCGCCCCTCTATCTGAGCACGTAGCAGGACTCCCCAGGATGGGAGTCCACATAGTCTCACTCATTATATGGGTCTCCACCCAGTGATACAACACACTATGACAAGTTGAACACTCACACACTCCCTAGAAGCCTGCCCCAGGTGCGCCCTGTCCTGCAAGCCCCTCACATCCAACAAACTAAACCAGTAACCCTCCCCTCCCTTATTTGCCAAAAGACCATTCCCAAAGTTGTAGATTCAACCACATACACACAAATCCCAAGAGTTCACCTTTTCCTTCACCCAACCCTACCTCCAGTTCCATGGACAGTCCAACCCACTCTCTCCACCATATCCCCTTCACAAACCAGCACTTCCCAACCCAACAGCATCAATGCGCCACTCTCATGCCCATCCACTTCACACTATACCCTTCCACCTTACCATAGATTTTGCCCATATGGGCATTGGCTCACAAACTTCTTCTTCCTTTCTGTCTCCTGTAAACCTATCTTCCAGACTCTAGCTCTGTGAGTCTGCTCAATTTGCTTAATTGATATCAGTTAGGTCATATAATATTTGTCTTTCAGTGCCTGGCTTGCTTCACTCAACATACGGTCTTCAAGATTCATCCATGTTATCCTGTATGCTAATACTGCATTCCTTCTTACAGCTGAGAAATATTCCATTGTATGTCTATACTACAATTTGCTTATCCATTCATTTGTTGGTGGACATTTGGGTTGTTTGCAACTTTTGGCAATAGTGAATAATGTAGCTATGAACATTAGTATGCATATATCTGTTTGTGTCCCTACTTTCAATTCTTCTGGGTATATACTCAGCAGTGGGATTGCTGGATCATATGGCAGTTCTATAGTTAGCTTTCTGAGGAACTGCCAAACTGTCCTCACAATGGCTGCACCATTCTACATTCCCACAAGCAATGGATAAGTGATTCCATTCCTCCACATCCTCTCCAACACTTGTAGTTCTCTTTTTTTAATAGCTGTCAGTTTAATGGATATAAGATGATATCTCATTGTAGTTTTGATTTGCATTTCCCTAATAGCTAGTGATGTTGAGCATCTTTTCATGTGCTTTTTAGTCATTTGTATTTCTTCTTTGGAGAATTGTATATTCAAATCACTTGCCCAATTTTTAAATGGGTTGTCTTTTTATTCTTGAGGTGCTGGTTATTAGGCCCCTATCAGATATATGATTACCAAATATTTTCTCCCAGGGTAGCTGCCTTTTCTCTTTCTTGACAAACTCTTTTGAGGTGCAATAGTTTTTAATTTTGAGGAGGTCCTATATATCTATTTTTTTGTTGTTGCTCCTACTTTAGGTATAAAGTTCATGAAAACATTTCCTAACACAAGATCCTGTAGCTATTTCCTTATATTATCTTCCAAGATCTTTATGGTCTTGGCTCTTATATTTAGATCTTTGATCCATCTTGTATTAATTTTTGTATAAGGTGTGAGATGGTGTTCCTCTATAATTCTTTTGGATATGGATATCCAGTCCTCCAAGCACCATTTATTGAAAAGGCCATTCTCTCTCAGTTGAGTGGATTTGCTGGCCTTATTGAATATCAGTTGACTGTATATGTGAGGGTCTAATCAGAATTCTCAGTTTGGTTCCATTGGTCAGTATATCTATCCTTGTGCCAATACCATGCAGTTTTGACCACTGTAGCTTTGTAGTATGTTTTAAAGTCAGGTAGTGTGATTCCTCTGCTTTTATTTTTCTATTTCAATATGTCATTGGCTATTCAGGCCCTTGCCCTTCCAAAAATTTTTCATAGTTAGCTTTTCCAATTCAGTAAAAAATGCTGTGGTAATTTTTTGGGGATTGCATTAAATCAGTTTGGGGAGGATAGATATCTTGATGTTTAGTCTTCCTATACATGAACAAGGAGTATTCTTCCATTTATTTAGGTCTTCTTTGATTTCCTTTAACAGTGTTGTGTAGTTGTATAGTTTTCTGCATATAAGTCATTTATATCTTTAGTTAAATTTATTCCTAGGTATTTAATTCTTTTAGTTGCTATTGTAAATGGTATTTTTTTCTTGATTTCCTCCTCAGATTGCTCACTATTGGTGTACAAAAATGCTACTGATTTTTGCACATTGATCTTATAACCTGCCACTTTACTGAACTCATTTGTAAACTCTGGAAGGCTTTTTTTGAAGATTTTTTGGAGCTTTCTATTTATAGGATCAAGTTATCTACAAATAGTGGAATCTTTATTTTTTCTTTTCCAATTTGGATGCCTTTTATATTGTTTTCTTGCCTAAGTGCTTGAGCAAGTACTTCTAGCACAATATTAAATAAGAGCGGTGACAGTGGTCATCCTTATCTTGTTCCAGATCTTAGAGGGAAAGTTTTTAGCATTTCACTATTGAATATAATGTTAGCTGTGGGTTTTTCATATATACCCTCTATCAAGTTGAAGAAGTTTCCTTCTATTCCTATTTTTGAAGCGTTTTTATCAGGAAGGGATGCTGTATTTTGTCAAATGCTTTTTCTGCATCTATAGAGATGATCATGTAATTTTTTTCTTTTGATCTGTTTATATGGTGCATTACATTAATTGATTTTCTTATGTTGAACCATCCATGCATACCAGAGATGAAACTTCTACTTCTATTTTTTGGAAGAGTTTGAGCAGGTTTGGTGTTAGTTCTTTCTGGAATGTTTGGTAGAATTCACCTGTGAAGCCATCTGGTCCTGGGCTCTTTGTTGGGAAATTTTTGATGACAAATTCAATCTCGTTACTTGTGATTGGTCTTTTGAGTTTATCAATTTCTTCTTTCATCAATGTAGGCTGCTTGTGTGTTTCTAGAAATTTGTCTATTTCCTCTAAATTATCCATATTGTTTGCATACAATTTTTCAAAGTATCCTCTTATGATACTCTTTATTTCTGTGGGGTCAGTGGTGATATCCCCTTCCTCATTTCTTATTTTATGTATTTTCATAAAACTTAGTCTAGCTAAGTTTTTGTCAATTTTATTAACCTTCTCAAAGAACCAGCTTTTGATTTTGTTTATATTTTCTAGTGCTTTTTCATTTTCAATTTCATTGAGCTCTTCTCTAATCTTTGTTATTTCTTTCTTTCTACTTGTTTTAGGGTTAGTTCATTGTTCTTTTTCTAATTCCTACAGGTGTACAGTTAGGTCTTTCATTTTAGCTTTCTTTTTTTTCATATTTATGGCTATGAATTTCTCTCTCATCACTGCTTCAGCTGCATCCCATAAGTTTTAATATGTTGTGTTGTTATTTTCTTTTGTTTCAAGGTAGTTACTGATTCTTTTGCAATTTTCTCCCTGACCCAGTGATTGTCTAAGAATGTGTTGTTTAACTTCCCTATCTTTGTGCCTTATCTGCTTCTTTGCCTCTTACTGATTTCCAGCTTCATTCCAATGTTGTCAGATAAATTACTTTCTATAATTTCAATATTTCTGAATTCATTGGCTGTTGTTCTGTGGCTTAATAGGTGGTCTATCCTGTTGAATGATCCATGTGCACTTGAGAAGAATTTATATCCTGCACTGTATTTGGGTGTAATGTTCTGTATATGTCTACTAGGTCCAGATCCTCTAATGTATTATTCAAGGTCTCTGTTCTTTATTGTTGCTCTGTTGAGATGTTCTGTCTAATGGTATAATGGTGTATTAATATCCCCCACTATAATTGTAGAGGCATCTTTTTCTCCACTTAGTTTTTCCAATGTTTGCCTCATGTATTTTGAGGCACCCTGGTTAGGTGTATAAATGTTTATGATTGTTCTTTCTTCTTGATGGATTACCCCTTTTAGTAATATAAAATGTCCTTATTTGTCTCTTACAATAGTTTTACATTTAAAGTCTCTTTTGTCCATTATTAGTATAGTTACTCCTGCCCTTTTCTGATTATTGTTTGCATGTAAAATTGTTTTCCAACCATTCACTTTCAGCCACCTTGCATCCCTGGGTCTACGGTCAGTTTCTTGTAGACAGCATATAGATGAGTCATATTTCCTTATCCATTCTGCCAATCTGTGTCTCTTGATTGGAGAGTTGAATCCATTAATATTCAATGTTATTACTGTCAAGGAATTACTTACATTAGTCATATTTTCTTTAAGTTCATGTATGCCATATGTTGCTTTTACTTCTTTTTATCTTTTAAGTTATTCTTATATTCGCTTCCAACTCTGTCTCCTGTTTTTTCCTTTTACCCTGCAGATCTCCCTTCAGTATTTTTTGAAGGGCAGATTTCTTATTGATTAGCTCTCTTAATTTCTGTTTATCTGTGTATATTTTGAACTCTTCCTCATTTTTGAATGCCAGCTTTGCTGGATACAGAATTTTTGGCTGTAATTTTTTTTTCTTTTAGCACCTTAACTATGTAATACCATTGCCTTGATTTCAGATTAGAAATCAGCACTTAATCTTATTGAGTTTTTCTTGTATATGATGGATCTCTTTTCTCTTGTTGCTTTCTGTATTCTCTCTTTGTCTTGAGCATTGGGCAATTTCACAAGTACATGTCTTGGGGTAGGCCTGTTAGCATTTATACTGTTTGGGGTGTGCTGCACTTCCTGGACATGTACATCCATGTCCCTCAATAGAGTTGGAAATTTTCTGCCATTATTTTCTCCCACAATCCTTCTTCTCCTCTGGGATGCCTATAATGCACATGTTTGTGTATTTTGTGTTGTATTTCAAATCCCTAACACCTGCTGGAATTTTTCTATCTTTTTATCTATCTGCCTGATTTATCTATCTGCCTGTACTGTCTTCCGCATGACTGATTCTTTCCTCTGCCTGTTCATATCTACTGTTATGTGCTTCCAGTGTATTTTTGATTTCTTGTATTGTGCTTTTCATCACCTCAGGTCCATTATCGTTTTATGTATGTTTACAATTTCTTCAGTATGTTCCCCCAGTGTCTTCTTAATATCCTTTATCTCTTCCTTCATTAAGTTGATTCATGGTATTTATTTGGACATTCTTGATTGGTTGTTCCACATTTTGCATGTCTTCCTGTTTTTTAGTTTGTTTGTTAGACTAGGCCATGTCTTCCATTTCCTTAGTATGGTTTGTAATTTTTTGTTGGTGTCTATGCATATGTTTATCCTGCTGGGCTTATTTGGCTGGTTAGTTTCTCTTTTTACTCTAGGGTTTTATTTTGTTGTTTCTTTGTGTGTGGTAAGGTTAATTTTTGACAATTGGTTCCTCTTAGTCTATATCCTTGCAGTTGTCTGTGTTCTCTTGAAAAAATATTAGGACCAGAGAAAAGGCAAGAGATAAGAAGCAAAGAATAATAATAATAATAATAATAATAATAATAATAATAATACAAAAAAGATAGAATAAGAACTGTACAAGAGCTAGGAAACTAAGTAATACAAGTAAAAAATCATTAAGATTTACCAAGGAATAAGAATTTAAGAAGATGGAATAGAAAATAATAAAACAAGAAACAAAATAGAGAGAAAAAGAAATAGAATGAATTAAAAGACCAGACAGATGACAAGAGAATAGAAGGAAAAACAGATCCAAAAAACGGTAAAACAAAACAATAGAAACTCAGTCTATAAATTCCCTATCATATGGTGCTAGCTGTGTGCCTTATCTCTCCCTGGATCACTTCTCTTAGGAGGTACCAAAACTCAAACCAGGGGCCTTCTACATGCAAGGCAGGAATTCTCCCACTGTGCTATAGCAGTTACATAGACTAAATAGGCTTTTCAAAGCTTATCTGGTACTTCCTGTCCCTGTTTCCCTTAGGCAAGTTGGACTTCTAACAGTTTTCAGGTGCTGGGCTAGTTAGGTGCCTGTCTCCGCCCCTTCCCTGACCAAGTTCCTCTCTTCTAGGGCATCTGGGTGTGACAGCCTGCCTGAGCAGATTCCCCCTCCCCTCTACCCAGGGCCACCACAGTGCTGGCTGGTATCCTCCCCAAGATTCAAAGGGGACTCAGGTGGCCAAACCCACAAAAAGGAAACCATTCTCTACTCCTCACCAGACCCCCCTTCTTCCCAGGGAATACTCCCTCCCACTCAGCTAGCCAGTGAGAGCCAGGGGTTCCATAGAAACTATTTGCCTTGAGGGTAGGGCTTACCCACTAGCCATTTCCATCCACAGGGATGAGCAATTCATGGTTTTCCCCTGGGCTTTTTATCTCTTTGTCTAGCTCCCTCCTGAATGAAGCACTGCAGCCTCCTACTCTGTGGATTCCCAAAACAGCTCACTTAGGTAACCCCTGTCCCCTATCTGCTGTTTTTTTTTGTAAAAGAGCTGAGCAGTGCTCAATTATATTGATGCTATTTTCCCTTCACTTCTTCCTTTCCAATGTAAATGACTTTCATTTCTTTTTCTTGCATAATTGCTCTCATTAAGACTTCTAGTACAATGCTGAATAATGGTGGTAACAGTGGACATCCTTGTCTTGTTCCTGATCTTAGGGGGATAGCTGTCAGTCATTCACCACTAAGTAGAATGTTAGCTGTTTTTCACAAATGCTGATGCTGAGCTGGGAAGGGGTTGGATGATGGGCCAACGAGGGCAACATGGGATCCTTACCACTCTTTTTTTTTTTTTTTAATGTTTTCTTTTTTGATTTTCAAAGAAGCTTAAAATTATACTTTACATAAAAAATATAGGGGATTCCCATATGCCCCACCCATTCCCCGTCCCACACTTTCCCACATTGACAAATCTTTCATTAATGTGGTACATTTTTTACAATTGATGAACACATATTGATACATTGCTACTGTATTAGTCAGGGTTCTCTAGGGAAACAGAATCAAGAGGAGATATCTGTAAATAGTATGAGATTTTATAAAATTCTCTCACATGACTGTGGTTATGCACAAGTCCAGATTCCACAGGCAGGCTGCAAACCAGGGGCTCTGATGAAGGTCCTTGATGAGTTTCCAGGAGCTGTTGGCTATCTGAAGTCAAGCTGGAAAATTCTCTCTGAATGCTGAAATCACTTCCACTTTTAAGGCATTCAACTGATTGGGTAAAATGTCACTCATTGCTGGTGGCAATCTCCTTGGTTGATTGTAGATGTAATCACCCATCTATGCAATAAACTCACTGGTGGCTAAATTCCATAAATGTCCTTATATTGCAATTAGCCCAGTGCTTACTTGACCAAACAACTGGGCACAATTACCTGGCCGAGTTGACACATTAGCTTACCCATCACAGCTACTAACCATGGAATATAGTTTACATTATAGTTACACTCTGCCCTGTACCATTTTATAGGTTTTTATAGGTTTGACAGAATGTATAATGGTTTGTATCTATCATTGTCATGAAGGACAATTCTAATGTCCTGAAAATGCCCCCTTGTTACACCTATTCTTCCCTCTCCCTCCCCTCAGAATCTCTGGTAGCCACTGCCTTTATATCAGTGAAACAACTTCTTCCATTGCTAGAATAATAATGTCTATAATAAAATAATAATAAGTCTACTTTAGTCCATTGTTCATTCCCTACCACTTTAAGTAATAAAGAGTCATAGTTTGCCCTACCACACAGTCCTTTAACTGTTTTCTAGAACCTTGAGAAAGTTGTTTCTGCCCATTCTCAATGGTCATTCAAAGATTTTGTTGGGGGCTAGAGCCCTGAAGTGTCTCCCTGTGACATTTTGATCAGGGTGGGGCCTCAGGTGTTTTTATTTTAATAGCAGAATAGAGAAGTTGGTATGTTGATAAGGATGATCTTCTAAAGAAGTGGAAAGAAATAGAAATTGATGAGACAGGGGAAAGTAGGGCACCTAAAATCATTTTATTTGGTGGCCAAGTTTCTTGGAAGAGGGAGAGAGAGAGAAAGAGAGACTGATTGTTTCTGGTTCTCCTGAGGTGATGAACCCAGAAAGGATCATACATTTAAGATTGGCAGGGGTTGGACTGAAGGAGAAGA
Organism: Tolypeutes matacus; assembly: GCA_026826555.1. Classification (NCBI taxonomy): domain Eukaryota; kingdom Metazoa; phylum Chordata; class Mammalia; order Cingulata; family Chlamyphoridae; genus Tolypeutes; species Tolypeutes matacus. Next base: position 11,611,597 of record JAKSZT010053798.1, on the reverse strand, counting down.
GAAGTTAATTAATATTAAAAACATGACTCCATGCATTAATTCCATCCACTTTTATTCATTTTTTACCATCACCCCCTTAGTTCAAATGGCCTCATCCTTGTTGGGACTGCAGTCATCATCTATCCACATCTCACTCCAGCTCATCTCCTTCCCCTTAACTTCCCCCACCTCCATTTCCTCATGTCCTCCTCATCCCACCACATGCAACATCTCACTCCAGCTTATCCCCTTCCTCCGAACACACCTCCTCCAATTCCTCACTCCCCCCATCCTACTACATGCAATGTTGTTTCCATCCAGCTGCCAGAGAGATTAATGTTTTAATTGTATTATCTCTCTCCTCTAGTCTAATTTCTTGTTGCTTCTTATTACTTGTGAAATAGAGCCCTTAGCTGGCTTACAAGGCCCTGTGTAATCTGCACCTGGCCAGCTCTCCAACTCCTTACCCACCCATCCCCTTGCTCATGAAGCTCTAGCCAAGCTTGCCTTATTTCTGTCCCTCCAACAAGCCAAGTTCTTCTTACTTTATGTGATTGCACATCTGAAATCTCTGCGTGGAGAGATCTCCTTCCCAAGTCTCTAGTCCAAGTTCTCCCTGCCACCTAGTTCTTCATCACAACATTCTCTGTATTTTATCCATAGTATTGATCATCTTTTGTAATTATTTGCTAGCTTATTTACTTTTCCTCTCTGAATCCCTAACTAGATCAGGAATATTCTGTATTTTGCTCATTCAAGTCTACTCAGCATCTGACTGCCAATGACACATGATAGGTTCATATAATTGAATGATACATTACATTTTATACCCATAATATTATCATGGCAACTTACGTTTTGATCAAAATCCACACTATGATGGATTATTATAATGATGAATATTATCATGACTACTTTTTTTCTATTTTTAGAGTTTTTTGGATTTTTCATTCAATATTCTTTGGCCAAACTAGTCATAATAATCAGTCTTATATGATATTAATCTCCATAACATATATAATGTATTCATTCTGACATTTAATAATGGATAATGCCATTGGTAATCACTGCATTCATCATGATTTAGATAGATAAATGGTGATTTAGAGCCAACATTTAGCAGTATTGTTTTTTAGTTATTCTCAAATCTGATAGAATTATATATCTGGAGGTAGAAATTGAGTTTGCAGTGGTAGCAGAAGTACTCTCTTTGGAATCAGCTATTTTCCATAAAATTTGTATGAGCATAAAAGCCCACATGTTGTCCTCTATTTCTCATTCTCTGTTGTGCAATACTTATCCTCAAATCTTGAAAATACATGCTAGCTAAATTAAAAAGTAGCAATGCTTCAATATGTGTTCAAATGTACCACACTATTCAAAAGTGTTGTTAGTGGGGAAAAGTGTGGGAGGGGAAGGGGGTGGGTGTATGAGTATATGGGAATCCCCCTGTATTTCTGGTGTATCATTTATATAATTTAAACCTTCTTAAAAAATAAAATAAAAAAAAATCAACTCTGCCTTCTATTTAACTTAAGAAGTTTTACAATGGCCCAATATGGTGACAACAGAAGAAAAATAAAATATTGGTTAGTTTAGTTTAAAATAGGGAGTCACATCAGGCCTGTAGCTGTAAATGAAAGTCCTGTCATAAAAATTATTTACATTTGGATGAGAATTTTGTCCTTCTCCAAGTTCTGTTGAATGCAGCATTTAAGACTGTAAAAAACGTCTGTGTTCTCTGCCTATAGGTTAACCGGTTGCAGGTCAGCTGTTTGAGGAGAGCTTAACCACTTTCCATTGACATAATTGATGAGTTTGGACCCTTGAAGATTGTAATTTCCTTAACTGCTGAAGAAGACAAATAAGAGGTTGGGGTGTTCTTATCTGTCAGATGTTATTAGACAATATTACTTGGCAAGAACTTGATCCACTTTCCTCAGTCATACGGATACCTTTGTTGTTGAAAAATTGGAATGCAGAACAGTATGTTATAGTAGTAATATTATGAGGCAATGCACAAAGAAAGATGGAATGCACCAAAATGTTAATTTTAATTGGGGAGGGATAAAGCGGGCACACTGGAGTTGGATCACCTAACTCAATGCATTTTAATACAGTTTTACTGTCAATTCTATGAATAACAATGGTAAGACAGGAAATCAAAAATATGTTAATGAAAATATAGTTTATGTTTTAAAAAAATTAATTTATATACATTTTAGGAACATTTTTTAAAAAACAAGGCACTAGAAATTTGAACTTAAAAATTTGTTGTCTTGATTTTTCTCTTCAGTATCAATTTTCTGATGATTTTTTATGCTTTTGAGTTCAGAATACCTGTATCTATGTGCTAATCATGCAGTACTTTGGGAAAAGATCACATATAGATGCTGATAGAAAAAGTCTAGGAATAAATTATTCCTACTGGCACCATGTGAAAAAAGAATAATTTTAAAAAACATTAATGTCTATGAAAGCTTAGAACAATCTCCCTGTCTCAAAATTTATTTTAAAAAATTCCATTACGCAGCTGAAAATTGACATTTCATTATTTAATCATGCTCTATTTAGATGATGTGCTGAGAAGACACATTATCATGTACATTTCTTTCAGTGTTAAAGGTGTTACAGTCATAGAATCATCGAATTGAGAGGTACTTTAGGAATCATCTTGCCCAAAGCCCTTATTTTACAGAAAAGGGAATGGAGGCCGAGGGCAGTGAAATCATGAGCCCATGTTAGGGACACGGGTGACCAGCAAGCTGGACCAGGGACCAGGCTTGTTTCATGCCAGTCACTCTTCTCTAAGAAATCAGCCTTATAATTATTATCTGCCAAGTTTTCCACTTTTTTTTTTTTTTAAATTTTTAGTTTATTTTTATTGTGGGTAAAAATAAAAATTCTCACAATACATACAAACATTTGCAAAATGATATATAAATATATATGCATATATGTGTATTTGCTTACAAAAATGTTATTTATATATATATATACATATATACATATATTTTAAAAGGTGCTTAGATTACCCAAAATATTACACGGAACCCACTGGGATTCCCATGTTGCCCACCTCCCACACCTCCCACCACATCCCACACAAACATCTCCCACAAGTGTGGCCCACCACCCTCAATGGACTTACACATCCTGGAGCCTTGTCACCAACCATAGACCACAGTTCACACTGTAGACCACACTCTCTCCCACTCAGTTCTGAGTGGTGTGTGCTGATTTAAAATGGCCTACATCCGTTGCCACAACGGTACTCAGGACAACCTCCAACTCCCAAAGAAGCCCCTGTATTTCAACTGCTCATCCCCTCCCTACCCCAAAAGTGTCAAGTGGCCACTGGCTCCACCTCATTGTTATAATTTCTTGCATTGCTAGAATCACCATATGTGAACAAGAGAATACCATCAAGTCCACTCTAGTCCATAGTTCTTCCCCCAATCCTGAGGGGACTGGGATGGTGATGTCCACTCCAACTCCAAGTGAGAGAGGGCTTATATCCCATGGATATGGTGGGTGGTAAGTAATAAGCGGAAACAATGGGACACATCAGGTTACAGAATTCGTTTCCATATCCCAGATCCTCAGTTTGTGCTTCCCTGCACCCAGCCTTGCTTCCTACTATTTGTAGTCTTGGTAGAACTACGCATACAGCTCTAACTCTAACTGCAGGAATATAAGAATGGGTAATAAAATCCAGAAAAGCTTGTTTACAATTGTCTAATGATATCAAGGTGACACCAAAATTAATCTGACCATTTTTAGGCTACTGCATATTTTGGTGCATGATAACAAATAATTTAACAGGAAAAACACGAAATTGACATTTAGAAATCAGACATCCTTTTTGTATTTTTAAAAATGCAACGAAAGGATCATTGAGAATTCTTAGTTAAGAATGAGCTCCATTAAGACAGAGCTTCCTCCAGGGGTGGTTTTGGGAGGTTCTGCCAACTCCAAACACCAAACTTTTGATTCTAACAGGAGATGGACAATCCAGGCAATTATTTTCTATGGTAATATCTATTGCAGTTAATTAATTTGGAACTTCTTGTAAATGATTTTGCATCCATATCCTGGAATATGACTTGTGTAATTTTACTATATTTGGTTAGATATAAATAAAATATAAAACATAGAAAGCTTTTAATAGTATTCTTTAGCTCTTTCTCCCTTGCTTAGTTCTGGATGGTCTAACCTGAGTTGTGTTTTATAAAAATCTCATGTGTTCTGTATTCTGGCTACAAATAGAATGGCAGCTGTTAGCATTAGTGTCTTTATTCCCAAGCTAGAACACAGAGTGTCTTGGTTTGCCCGAGCTGCTATGACAAATACCACAGACTAGTTGGCTTAGCCAAAAGGAATTTATTGTCTCATGATTTTGGAGACTAGAAGTCCAAAATCAAGGGAACGATAGGCCGAGCTTGCTCCAAAGTCTGTAGTGTTCTGTTGCTGGCTTTTGGCAATCCACCTCTGCCTCCATCAACGGTCATCTATCTCCTGGCTCGTTGTCTGGCTTCTCCTTCCTCTGCTCAGTCGTCTGCCTGAATTTCCTCTGCTTGTAAGGTCTTCAGTCACATTGGATCAAGGCCCACTCTGATTCAATTTGACTTCATCTAAATAGAAATGACTTCACACCCATAGGACCAGGGGTTGTGGCTTGAACATGTCTTTGTGGGGGAAACGATTCAATCTGCCATGTGCAGCATCTGAGTCTTTGCTTCTTATCCCTGAGGGGCTTCTCAGGGCAGCAGACCTTGGGTTCTCCTATTTTAAGGCTTTCCACTGCTGGGATTCTTTACCTTGGGAAGCTGCCTTCTTCACTTGACATTTCTTTTGTTATGGGAAGAGTTTTACATTTCTTTGACTAAAAAGAGTCTTTTAATGTGTGAAATCTGAATTTAGAAATGAATATTCTGCTTCTCAAAAGTAGGAGGACAGTGCCATGGCACTCACGCAAACTATGGCCTAACCTTTGGAGAACCTGTCTTAGAGTCTTGCTACACATACAATAATACTTGGAGCAGCAGTGTTGCATCACCTGGAAGCTTTCTAGATAGGTGGAATCTTAGGTCCCATCCAAGACCTACCAAATCAGAATTTTAAACAAGATCCCCAGGTGATTTGCATGCATGTCATATGGTAGAGAGAGGCACTTCCTTTGTGTACTACTGCTTGTTCTCTTCAAGCCCTCTATCCTATATCTTGAGGCATGAACTGTGAAGACTATGTATGTTTGCATTAAAATTAATTAAAGTGCCACCAAAGTTAACCTGAAACATGCATAAGGATAACTATTTTGCTGTAAATAATTAGGCACAAATGAGACAAGAATGGCAAGTAATTATTTATTGCATAGTCATATATATTTCTTTCTCTACTTAGTTTATATTTTTAGAACTTTAATCAGTTTCAATATGGCCAGAAAACTGTCACCCACACCAACTATAAAAATAAGTCTTCAAGCAGTAAGTTGCTGGAAGGGATTTTTTCCTTTGTTTGTAAGTGAATTGCATATGCCTTGCACTTAGAAGATGCTCAATAAACAGCTTATGTTTTTATTTACAAAAGACCTAGACCTTACTTTACAATCATTGGATTTTTTTATTCAAATTATCCTTCACTGTCCCCAGATTTAGATTTCCAGTGGCAATCAAACCAGGCTCCCATTGCTCATTGGTCCAGGCTTCATGAGAAGATGCTCTTGATTTTGTTAGTCTTGATTAGATTTGCAGGTATCATTGATCTACTGACAGTGGTTAAAGATATTGTAGAATAGTTAAACTAAGAAAAGAAACATGGGAGATGATTTCACTATGCTGTAGAGCAGTAGCTCTTAACCAGGAGATATTTGAGAAATTCTGGGGACATGTTTGGTTTTCACAGCTGGGAGGGGATGCTACTAGCACCTGGTGGGTAGAGGCCAGGGAAGCTCTAACCATCCTACAATGCACAGGAAAGCCCACTCCATGACAAAGAATTATCCAGCCCTGAATATCATTTTGCTGAAGTTAGGAAACCTTGTTATAGAAGTGAAAACCCCAATTATGTAAGCAATATAAAAGAAAAAGTTCAGGTAAAGTGGCTTCTGCAATCTCAGCCCCTCGGTTTTCAGGAAAAGAAAGAGAAGAAAGAAAAGAAATATAAAAAATGGAAGGTGACCATCCCAGGCTCCTTATTATCCCTTTTAATCCTCATGCCACCAATCCTGGCCCCAGAAATACCAACATGAGGAAAGCAAAGCAGTTTTAGGTATATTATGTCAGAGGCAGTGGAAACCTATTTTCAGTCCCACTAAGCATATTTCTTCTTCTACAAGGTCCCATAATAAGAAATTGTTCTAATCCCTTTAATTTCATCTAAATGGACACACAGTTTAACAAGTAAAACATCCATAAGTGTTGATGGATTTAAGTCAAAGGATTGAGGTTGAGTTTAGAGTCTTCTTTTGTTGGTATCAGGGTACCATCAATGTAAATGAGAGGACAGCGAGCTAGAGATAGTCACTGAAAGTGGAAGTTTCAGAACAGCAAACTTTGCAGCATTTATAATTTGGGAGAACTCAGTGTTTATTTTCACCCATCAACAAATAAAAAGAGTCATGCACAAACAAAATGAAAGACAACAAAACACAGCAACTGATGTATTCCTTTAATTCCATTAACAGTAGCCATGGTAATTTTGAGACTTTCTGTAAAGTGGTTAAAACCATTGGAATCATCCAAGTTAAAATGTTAACTTCTTTTTATCTGCTAAGAAATATGAGATAAAACTACTGAAGGAATGCAGGTCAATCCTTGTTTTGTTTGTTTGTTTTCAGAGTGAGGGGAAGACAACAGACTCAATAGCCAATCTGCAGCTAGGCAGGGCTCAAATCTCTCTCAAAAACAAGGGAGGAAGGGCAAAAAGCTGTCTGAGGGAGCTGCTTTGGGGATCTGCAGACCAGGAGAGTGCTGAGCATCTTCCAGGAGGGAGAGGGAAGAGAGACAAAGAGGCCAAATGAAAACTATGAGTTCCTGGCTCCATGGCCAGGAATGGCTCCCATTCCCCACCCTCAAGGTGAACAGCTTGGGTAAAACCCGTGCCTCACTGCAGCCAACTGAGAGGGGAACAGACATCTTTCTCCCTGGGATGAGGAAGGGTGTGGTGGAGGGGGAGAGTGGTTCTCTTCAGTGAATTTGTCCAACAGAGCCTGCTTTGACTCTCAGCTCTGGCCAGACCAGAATCATGGGCGCGTGGAATTTGAAAGAGTCACCACGGTGGAGACATTCATCAGTGAGCACCGTCTGCTGACTGGCCTGGAAATTGCAACGAGAAAAGCTACTTTTAGGTGTCTATTGTCTCAAACTCATGGGGACATATTTGCACCCTATTGGTGAATCCCTGGCCCTATTTTGGTAACTTATGCTGGCAATTTTAAAGACTTAGAATAAATTGAACCAAAAAATCAAAGAAGAGTCATGAAACAAAACCAAGAGAGAGAAATTGACCATCAGAGAAAATTCACCAACATATTCAGGTAACTAGACAACAACAATAAATTACAAGCCATATTAGGAAACAGGAAGAGATGGCCCAACCAAAGGAACAAACCAAATATCCTGAAGAGACACAGGATTTAAAACAACTAATCAATTATAATCACACAACTCTCCTAAATCAATTCAAGGAATTGAAGGAAAATTTGACTAAAGAGATAAAAGATATCGAGATGACCCTGGGAAAGCATAAAGAACAATTCGAAAGCCTGCAAAGAAAAGTAACAGAGCTCATGGAAATGAAAGACACATGGATGAGATTAAAAACACAATAGTGGCATATAACAACAAATTTGAATTGATGGAGGACAGAGTTAGTGAATTGGGGGACTGAGCATCTGAACTTGAAAATACAGGAGAACAGAAAGAAGAAAGAAAGGAAAAAATGGAGCAGGGTCTCAAGGAATTGAATGACAATATGAAACATGCAAACATACATGATATCGATGTCTCAGAAGGAGAAAAGAACAGAAAAGTGGCAGAAAGAATATTTAAGGAAATAATGACCTAAAATTTCCCAACCCATATGAAAGACATAAATAACAATATCCAAGATGGAAAACACACCCCAAACAGAATAAGTCCGAATAGATCTACTCTGAGACACCTACTATTCAGAATGACAAATAGAGATAAGGAGAAGATTCTGAAGGTAGCAAGAGAAAAGCAAAGCATCACAAACAAGGGAACTTTGATAAGAGTAAGTGCCAACCTCTTATCAGAAACCATCAGAAAGTAGTATGATGTGTTTAAGGTACTGAAAGAGCAAAACTCCAGCCAAGAATTCTGTATCCAGCAAAACTGTCCTTCAAAAATGGGGATATGGGTGGGAGCCAAGATGGTGGCAGAGTAAGGCGCTCCTGGAGTTAGCTCATGCTGCAGGGCAGTTAGTAATCACCCAGAGCTATCTAAAGCCTCTGTTTGGGAGCCCCAGTAGACCAGAAGAGTATCCTGAAACATCCTTGAAAGTATGTAAGGAGGAGACTGCCTATACCCAAAGTATGCAGAGAGGATTCGTGAGTAGAGCTCTCCCGCCATGGAGGTTGGCACCCGTGGTGCAAGCTGACTCGGGAGCTATTCAATGGCTGGAATTGGAAGCTCCATTTCCCATAAAATGGGGGAGGAAGACATGGTGTGGCACCAACTTCATCTACAGAATAGTAAATTCGGCGGGGTAAAGTATAATCCTAGGAACAGCTAAACTTTGAGCTTGTCCAGGTCAAAAGGAGGCCAGTAATGGCCATTTTGACTCCACCCATTGCATGAGGGGAAGCAGGGCTGATTGAAAATCACAGTGCTAGTAAAGACCGGCTACTTTCCACCCAGGTCTGATTGCAGGTCTAGCCTAAACCCCGGCCCCATCTCTGGTAGGGAGGAAGCTGGGGGTCCTGCACCACCTCTCTGGGAAACTGCAAGCCATGCCGCAGAGGCTGGTGCCCATTCTACCTAGCGGTGCAAGCTGTCTCAGGAGCTATTCTGTGGCTGAAATTAGAAGCTCCATTCCCATAAATGGTGGCCAAAGAGACAGTTGTCCACTGATTTCAGCTACTGATTAGTGGACTTAGCTGGCTAAAGTATAATACTAGAAACAGCTAGGGTTTGAGCCTGTCCAAGTTGGAAAGAGTCCAGTAGCCACCATTTTGACTCTGCCCCTGGCATGAGGGGAAGCCTGGCTGACTGAAAATCCAGTGAAGTTAGGGACTGGCTTCTTTCCACCAAGATTGGACCGCCGCCCCTAGCTTAGGCTCCAGCCCCACTTGCAGGAGAGAGGAAGCTGCTGGGACCTGCACCAGGCTTTCCAAGCACCTGCAAGTGCTCTCCACAGGCACAGACTAAATAGTCGGTCACCTGCATCCCTACACCCTAATAGTATAAGAGAGGAGCTGGGTATCCTCAGCGTCTCTGGGCAACAGTAGGTGTTTTCAGCCCACACGAACTGGTTTGCTGAGTGCCTTTGAGTCCATTTTCACCTGTGTCCCCCCATAGGATAGGAGGGGGCTGGTGTTCCCTCAGCCTCTCAGGGCAACTGCAGGCATTTTCCACTTGCACAAACCTGACCGTTGGGCACCTGTGGCTCCACCCCCATCCCCAATAGGACAGGAGATGGACTGTGTTTGCCCAGCCTCTCTGAGTAACTGCAGGTGCTTTTGGCCCACACAGCCTGGACTGGTGGGTACTTGTAGATCCACCCTCACCCCCCAATAGGAAAGGAGGGGGCTGATGTTTCACAGCCTTTCCGGGCAATGACAGACATTTTCAGCCTGCATGGACTGGACTGTTGGATGCCTATGAATCCACGCCCCCACCATCAATAAGATAGGAGGGGTCTGGTGTCTCCACAGCCTCTCTGGACAATGGTGGGTACTTTCAGCCTACAGGGACTGAACTGTTGGGTACCTGTGGATCCAACCCCACACCCTAATAAGATAGGAGGGGGCTGTTGTTTCCTCAGTCTTTCCGGGCAATAGCAGGTATTCTCAGCCTAAAAGGACTGAATTGGTGGGTGCCCATAGAACCACCCCTACCACCCAATAGGATAAGAGGGGGCTGGTGTTTCCTCAGCCTCTCCAGGCAATGGTGGGTACTTTCAGCCTACAGGGACTGAACTGTTGGGCATTGGTGGTTCCATTCCCATCTCCTAAAGTGCAGAAGGGACAGTACTCCCTCAGCCTCTCAGGGCAACTGCAGGCATATTTGGCCCACATGGATTAGATTGTTGGGCACTCCGGAGGGTCCATTCCCACCCCTGGCGGGGAGGGGGTCTGGTGCTATGTCAGTTAACCTGGGCAACTGTGGTTATTTTGGACCCACATGACATAGATTACTGCCCCTAACTATAGCTCCATCACTGCCCAAGGTAAGGGAGGAAGGGGTATGAAGCTTCGTCAGTCTCTCTGGGCAACTACAGACAGTCTCGTCCTGTCCAACTTGGATTATTATACATGGCTGCAGCTCTGTCCCTACCCCTGACAGGGGAGAAGGTTGGGAGAAGCTTCATCAATTCCTGGGACAATGTGGGCAGCTTCAGCCTCCACAGCTTACAGCACCAACTACATCTTTGACTCCGACTACACAATGGGCAAGGGAAAAAAGATAAGAAAGTCCAAAACTAAAGGGAGAAACTGCACCCAGAATAAATACATCTAGCAAGCCAGATGCAAAAACACCAACAAAAAATTACAATCCATACTAAGAAAGAGGAAGATATGGCCCAGGTAAAGGAACAAAATAAGCCTGCAGATGATATAAAGGAGTTGAGACAACTAATCATAGATGTTCATGCAAATATTCTTAATAAATTCAATGAGATGGCTAAAGAGATTAAGGATGTGAAGAAAACACTGGGGGAGCACAAAGAATAATTTGAAAGCATACATAGAAAAATAGCAGACTTTATGGGAATAAAAGCTGCAATAAATGAAATTAAAAATACACTGGAGGCATATAACACCAGATTTGAGGAAGCAGAAAAAAAGATCGGTGAGCTTGAAGTCAGGGCTTCCGAGAGTGAACATACAAAAGAACAGATGAAGAAAAGAATGGAAAAAATTGAACATGGTCTCAGGGAAATAAATGACAGAAAGAGATGTGCAAACATGTATGTCACGGGTGTCCCAGAAGGAAAAAAGAAGGGAAAAGGGCAGAAGGAATATTTGAAAAAATATTGGTCGAACATTTCCCAACCTTATTGAAGGACATAGATATCCATGTCCAAGAAACACAACATACTCCCATCCGAATAAATCTGAATAGACCAATTCTAAGACAAATATTTAGACTAAAGTTAACCAAGGATGTAAAGCACTTGTATTCAGAAAACTATAATGCATTGCTAAGAGAAATTTAAAAAGACATAAATAATTGGAAGAATATTCCATACTCATGGACTGGAAGACTAAATATCATTAAGATGTCAATTCTACCCAGAATGATACACAAATTCAATGCAATCTCAATAAAAATTCCACCGGCATTTTTTAAACAAATGGAAAACACAATTATCAAATTTATCTGGAAAGGTAAGAGGCCCCGAATAGCCAGAAATAATTTAAAAAGGAAAAGTGAAGTTGGAGGACTCTTACTTCCAGACTTTAAATCATATTACCTAGCTACAGTGGTAAAACCACATGGTATTGGCATAGAACAAAGGAACCAAATCGATGGTTCAGAAACAGACCTCACATCTATGGCCAAGTGATTTTTGATGAGTCTGTCAAACCCACCCAGCTGGGATAGAACAGTCTATTCAACAAATGGTGCTGGGAGAACAGGATATCCATAGCCAAAAGAAAGAGAGAAGGCCCATATCTCACACCTTATACAAAAATTAACTCAAAATGGATCGAAAACCTAAATATAAAAGCAAGTACCATAAAGCTCCTAGAAGAAAATGTAAGGAAACATCTTCAAGACCTGGTGGAAGGTGGTGGATTCTTAAACCTTACACCAAAAGCATAAGCAACAAAAGAAAACATGTATAAATGGGACCTCCTCAAACTTAAAGACTTCTGTAATTCAAAGGACTTCATCAAGAAAGTGAAAAGGCTGCCCACTCAATGGGAGAAAATATTTGTAAACCACATATCTGATAAGGGTTTGATTTCCATTCTATATAAAGAGATCATACAAGTCAAAAATAAAAGAGCAAGCAATCCAATTAAAACAATGGGCAAAAGATTTAAATAGACATTTCTCCAAAGAGGAAATACAAATGGACAAAAAGCACATGAATAAATGTTCCATATCACTAGCTATTAGGGAAATGAAAATCAAAACAACAATGAGATATCATCTAACACTGCATAGAATGTCCATTATTAAGAAAACAGAAAACAATAAGTGCTGGAGAGGATGTGTAGAAATAGGAACACTCCTTCACTGTTGGTGGGGTTGTAAAATGGTGCAACCTCTGTGGAAGACAGTTTGGCGGTTCCTCAGGAAGCTAAATATAGAACTGCCATATAATACAGCAGTTCCTCTACTAGGAATATATCCAGAAGAACTAAAAACTATGACATGAACAGAAATCTGCACACTCATGTTCATAGCAGCATTATTCACAATTGCTAAAAGAAGGAAACAACACAAGTGTCCATCAACCAATGAATGGATAAACAAAATGTGGTATATACATACTATGGAATACTATGCTGCAGTAAGAAGAAATGAAATTGGGACACATATGATAACATGGATGAATCTTGAAGACATTATACTAAGCGAAGTAAGCCAGACACAAAAGGACAAATATTGCATGGTCTCATTAATATGAACTAAATACAAAGAATAAACACATGGAGTTAAAACCTAGAGTATAGGTTATTAGGAGATAAGAGAAGGGTTGAGAAGAACTACTGATGCTTAATGCCTGTAAAAATTTTAATTAACTTGACTGTAAAGTGTGGAAATGGATAGACTTGATGGTAACACATTATAGTTAGTAGCAACTGGTTTATAAATGGGATTGTGCCTGAAAAGGGTAGTCTTGGGAAGTAAATGTCAATTGAAAGAAAGCTAAAGAATAATCTAGGGACTGAAGAACACAGTGGACCCAGAGGTGGATGAGAATTGTGGTTGAGGGTACAGATGCAAGAGTGTCCTTCTGTGAGCTAGAGCAGATGTACATCACTATTGCAGAGTGGTGGGAGTGTGGAGAAGCATGGGAAAAATACAACTGGTGTGACCTATAGACTGTGGTTAACAGCAATACTATAATATTCTTGTATCAATGCCAAAGATGTACTGTGTTAAAAATTGAAGTGTATGGAAAAAGTGTGTCAAAAGTACTCTGTGGACCATGGTTGGTGGTAATAGTTTGATGATATTATCTCATAATCTGTAACACATGTTCTACCACGGTGTGGTGTGTTGGTGAAGGGGTGTTGCATGGGAATTCTACACATGTGTATGATTGTTTTGCAAGTTCATAACCTCTGCAATAAAAATATTTTAAAAATATAGGGGGGGTTGGGGGAAAATACAATAAATGTAAGATAAGGACTATAGTAATATTTTGACGATACTCTTGCATAGTTTGTAACAAATGTTTCACAACAATGCAAAGTGTTGGTGGAGGAATGATGTATGAGACTCCTGTATGATGTTATGTATATTTATTTCATAAGTTCACAATCTTTACTATACACCTATTGTTTATGCATGTTCATATATGAATGATATACTTCAATAAAAATATATTTTAAAAATGCGTGTGCATTCAAAGACTTCACAGACAAACAAAAACTGATGGAATATGTTACCAAAAGACCAAAATTACAAGAGATACTAAAGAGAGTGCTGCACCCTGAAAGGAATAAAAAAAAGGAAAGAGACTTGGTGAAGAGTGTAGAAATGAAGATTATAGTAAGGATAACTTAAAGGATAAAAAGGCATGTAATAGTAAGATATAACAATGGAAAGCCAAAGGATAAAATGGATGAAGTAAGTAATACCTTTACAGTAATAATGCTGAATAATAATGGATTTAATTCCCCAATCAAAAGACATAGACTGACAGAATGTATAAAAATATATGAGCCATCTATATGCTATCGACAAGAGATTCATCTCAGACATAAGGTCACAAACAGGTTGAAAATGAAAGATTGGAAAAAGATATTCCATGCAAATAAGTAATCAAAAAAGATCTGGTGTAGGGAAATTAATATTGGACTAAATAGATTTTAAATGCAAAACTGTTATAAGTGATGAAGAAAGTTATTATATATTAATAAAAGTGGCAATTCACCAAGAAAAAATAATTATGATAAATATTTATGCATCTAACTTGGGTGCCCCAAATTACATGAAGCACATACTAGCAAAACTAAAGGGAGAAATAGATTTCTCTACCATAATATTTGGAGATTTCAATACACCACTCTCAACATTGGATAGAACTTCTGGACAGAGGATAAATAAGGAAACAGAGATCTTGAATAATATCATAAATGAACTAGACCTAATGGGCATTTATAGAACATTACATCCACAAAACAGAAAGGATATACATTCTTTTCAAGCACTTATGGATCCTTCTCCAGGATAGACCATATGTTGGGTCATAAGACAAGTCTCAAAATATTTAAAAAGATTGAAATTATACAAAATACTTTCTCTGATCATAACGGAATGTAGATGGAAATCAATACTGGATGGAAAAAGGGGAAATTCATAAATATACGGAGGTTAAACAACATACTTAAATAATCAGTGAATCGAGGAAGAAATTGCAAGAGAATTCAGCAAATATCTTGAGATGAATGAAAATGAGAACACAGTATACCATAACCTTTGGGATACAGCAAAGGCAGTGCTGAGAAGTAAATTCATAGTCCTCAATGACTACAATAAAGAAGAAGAATGAGCTAAAACCAAAGACTTAACTGCACACATGGAGGAACTAGAAAAAGAATAGTAAACTAATACCAAAACCAAGCTGAAGGAAAGAAATAATAAAAATCAGAACAGAAATAAATGAAATTGAGAACAACAACAAAAAATCAACAGAATCTACAAAACCAAAAGTTGGTTCTTTGAGAAGATCAACAAAATCAATAAACCCTTAGCAAGACTGACAAAGAAAAAAGAGAGAAGATGCAAATAAATATCAGAAATGAGAGGGGAGTATTACCACTGACCCTGCAGAAATAGGAGAGATCATAAGAAGATGCTATGAACATCTGTATGCCAAAAAAAACTAGATGAAATGGACAAATTCTTAGAAACACACAAACAACCTACACTGACCCTAGAAGAAATAGAAGACCTCAGCAAACCAATCACAAGTTAAGACACTGAAGAAGTCTTCAAAAACCTCCCAACAAAGAAAAGCCCAGGACCAGATGTCTTCATAGGTAAATTCTGCCAATCATTGCAAGAAGAATTAATACCAATACTCCTCAAACTCTTCCAAAAAATTGATGAGGAATGAATCCTACCTAACTCATTCTTTGAAGCCAGCATCACCCTAATACAAAAACCAGATAAAAATACTATGAAAAAAAATTTACAGTCCAATTTCTTTATAAATATAGATGCAAAAGTCCTAAAAAAATTCTTGCAAACTGAATCCAAAAACACATTAAAAGTTTTATATACCATGATCAAGTGGGTTTTATCCCAGGTGTGCAAGAGTAGTTCAACACAAGAAAACCAATTAGTTTAATAAACCACATTAATAAATTGAAGAACAGTCATATGATCCTCTCAATTGACATAGAAAAGGCATTTGACAAAATACAGCATCCTTTCTTGATAAAACACTCCAAAAGATAGGGATAGAAGGAAGCTTTCTTAACGTGGTAAAGTTCACATATGAAATACACACAGATAACATTTTACTCAACAATGAAAGACTGAAAGCTTTCCCATTGAGATTGGTAACAAGACAAGGATGCCCACTGTCACCACTGTTGTTCAATTCTGTGTTAGAAGTTATAGGTTCTAGACAAAGAAATATAGGCTAGACAAAGAAATAAAATCACCCAAATTAGGCTAGCCAATTAGGCTAGACAAAGAAATAAAATCACCCAAATCTGAAAGGAAGAAGTAAAATTTTTGCTATTCACTGATAATATGATCCTATACTTAGAAAATGCCCCAAAATCCACAACAAAGCTATTAGAACTAATAGAGGAGATCAGCAAAATGGTGGGATACAAGATTAATATGGAAAAATCAGAAGCGTTTCTATATACTACTGATGAGCAATCTGAGGTTGAAGTTAGAAAAAAATCCCATTTATAATAGTAACTAAAAGAATGAAATATATAAGAATAAACTTAACCAAGGATGTAAAGGACTTGAATTCAGAAAACTATAAAACAATGTTAAAAGAAATCAAAGATCTAAATAAATGGAAGGACATTCTGTGTTCATGGGTTGGAAGACTAAATATCAAGATGTCAGTTCTACAAACTGATCTACAGATTTAATGCAATCCCAATAAAAATCCAAGAATTCTTTTTGCAGAGATGGAAAAGCCAATTATCAAATTTATTTGGAAGGGTAAGGGGCCCTTAAATGAAAATGAAGTTGGTGGACTCTCACTTCCTGAGTTTAAATCATATTACTTAGCTACAGTGGTACTTAGCATGGTACTGGCTTAAAGATAGACATATTGACTAATGGAACTGAATCGAGAACTCAGAAATAGACCTTCACATCTATGGTCAAGTGACTTCTGACAAGGTCAAGCCCACCCACCTGGGTCAGAACAGTGTATTCAACAAGTGGTGCTGGGAGAATAGGATCTTCATATCCAAAAGATACCTTATGCAAAAATTAATTCACACCTTATACAAAAATTAACTCAAAATGCACCAAGGACCTACAACCATAAAACTCCTAGCGTAAACATCTTCAAGATATTGTGGTAGGCAGTAGTTTCTTAAACCTTATACCCAAAGCACAAACAACAACAACAAAATAGATAAATGGGACCTCTTCAAAATTAAGCTTTTTGTTCTTGTCAAGAATATAAAAAGGCAGCCTACTCAATGGGAGAAAATATTTGGAAACCACATCTGATAAGGGTGTGATATCCATGTCTTATAAAGAGATCATACAACTCAACAATAAAAAGAAAATCAACCCAATTTTTAAAAATGGACAAAAGATTTGAATGGACATTTCTCCAAAGAGGAAATGGAAATGGCTAAAGAGCAAATGAAATATTGCTTCACATCACTAGCCATTAGGGAAATGCAGATCAAAACTACAATGAGATACCATTTCACACCTAATAGAATGGCCATTATTAAAAAAACAAAAACAAACAGAAACCTACAAGTGCTAGAGAGAAAGTGAAGAAATAGGAACACTCCTTCACTGTTGGTGGGAATGTAGACTGGTGCAGCCTCTGTGGAAGACAGTTTGACAGTTTCTCAAGAAGCTGAATATAGAACTGCGATATGACTCAGCAATTCCACTACGAAGAATATATTCAGAAGAACTGAAAGCAAGGACAGAAACTAACATTTGCATACCAATGTTCATAGCAGCATTATCCACAATTGCTAAAATATGGAGCCAGACAAAGTGTCCATCAACCAATGAATGTTTAAACAAAATGTAGTATATACTCAAAATGGAATACTATTCAGCTGTAAGAAGAAATGAAACGGAGATGCATATGACAACATGGTTGAACCTTGAGGATATGTTGAGTGAAATAAGCAAGACACAAAAGGACAAAAAAATAAATGGTCTCACTATTAAGAACTAAATATGATGAGTAAGGTCACAGAAGTAAACTCTAGAGTGTAGGTTATGAAGAGATAGAATGTGGGTTGAAAATGGGAGCTGATGTCTAATATATGTAGAATTTTTAAATAAGGTTTATTATAAAAGTGTGGAAATGAATAGAGTTGATGGTAACACCTTATAGTAAGTATATGACTAACAGTGCTGATTTATAAATGTGATTGTGGCTGAAAGGAGTAATCTGCAGAAGTAAATGTTGATTGAAAGGAAGCTAGAGAATAATCTAAGGAATATGTAACAGTGATTTTGGTGGTGTATAAAGAATATAAGAATGTTCTTCTTTTACAATGTGTCAAGAATATGGTGATACATGGGAAAATTACAACTAATATATCTTATGGATTATAGTTAACAGTAATATAATATTTTTGCAGCAATGGCAAAGAAGATATTATATAAATTCTAAGAGACAACATGGGAATAGGCAGAACAAATACGAGAAATTTCTCTCATGAACTATAGGAAATATATAATACTAATACAGGGTGTTAATAATCAGATGGGTTGGGGGGAAAATACACCAAATGTAAGATAGCGCTATAGTTAGTAGTAATATTTTGATGATGCTCTTTCATAGTTTGTAACAAATGTTTCACAACAATGCAAGATGTTGGTTGTGGGGTAATATATGAGAGCACTGTAGGATGATATGCTTGTTTGCTTTTTAAGTTCACAACTCTTAGTAGACACGTTATTTATTTATGTTCATGTGTGAATGATATACTACAATAATTTTTTGAAATGAAAAAAGTCAATCTGGGCAGATCCTGAATTGGGGGGATTTAATGACTGTCGAATTATGAATATTATTCCACTAATCATAATGATATAATGCTTTCATCAATATTCAGGTAGATGGAGCAATAGATGGATAGAAATCAAGAAGAAATAGGTCTTATGTAATCTGCAAAATTTGTTGCTTAGGTACCTAAATCAAATGAAGTCTGAGAAAAATTAGGTTGTATAATTTTTTTTATTAATAAGTTGTGGTTTACAGAAAAATCAAGCAGAAGATAGAGTTCCCATATACAGATTTATTTTCCTAAGCTGTTTAAGCAAATACCATGAAATGGGTTGGGTTAAACAATGGGAATTTTATTCACTCATGGTTTCAAGGCTGGAAAAATGTCCGAATCTAGGCACATGAAGGCAATGCTTTCCCCCTGAAGAAGTTCTGGGGCTGGCTGCTGGTGATCCTTGGTTCCTCTCTCACATGGCAAGGCATGGTGGCATCTGCTGGTCTTTCCCTTCTCGTCTGGGTTCCACTGATTTCAGCTTCTTGCTTCAGTGGCTGTCTCCCTCTCTGTCTGAATTTCATTCTTTTATAAAGAACTCCAGTAAGAGAATCAAGACCCATCCTGAATGAGGTAGAAAACACCTTAACTGAACTAACTTCATCAAAAGTCTTACTTCCAATGGGTCCACACCCACAGAAGAGTATTAAATTTAAGAACATGTTTTTCGGGATGCATACAGCTTCAAACCACCACCACCTCCCTATTATTAACACCTTGCACTGGTGTGGTACATTTGTTACACTTGATGAAAGAATATTATAATAATTGTACTATTAACTATAGTCCATGGTTTGCATTAGGGTTCACTGTTGTAAAATACTATGGGGATTTTAGAAAAATATTTATTTTAGTAACATATATACAACTTAAAATTTTAAAGGAAAGAGGTAAGGGACTTGGTGACAGTAAGTGGTTGATTTAATGGGAAATATCATACTTAAAGTAATTCAGAATAGCATTTATTCAGTGAGAACTAGAAAGATTCTTGGACATGACTAATGGAAACATGGACATTTTCATGTATTTTCTGTATAATTTTTCTTCATTTTTTTTCCAAACTTGGTTTAAACTGGGAGAAAACATATTTAAATATTAAGCATTCTGAGCAACCAACTCATTCAAAAAAGCCTGGCAACTATTAATAGAATGGATAATGAAGCACTTTTTATGAAATCTTTGAACAGACTGATTAATATGTTTTGCATGTTTATTGAGAGAGCTGAAAGGAAAGGAGATAATAACTGCTTGATGAAAGTGCTGTGCCACAAGAATCGGTGATTATTTCAATTTCATTTGATTATTGTTTTTTTTTCCCCTTGTGCTGTTAATATCCGAATAAACTGAATGCAAATGTGGGTTGTAATTAGTTAAAAAATACCTGAATTGTTTAAATGCTTTCCTTTTATTTTTATACATTTTCCAGAGGTTTTCTGTTTTGTACAGAACCAGGTCTTAGGTTTATTGACTGATTTTAACATTTAGGTCTACTGACTATTTCATTATTTATGCATAAACTTTTAGTATTTATTTCTTCCCAATCACCTCAAGACTTTTTGTTTTTGTAAATTTTTGTGTTGAATAGCTTGTTTAGTTCTTTAGTACTTTAATATTTATTTACTACTATGTATTGACTTTGAGTTTTCCAGTGAATTTGATTTGCTGTGGTCTCTGTTTCCTTTTTCTTGCATCTTAATATATATTTAAAATTTTGTCTTTTATTAGGGGAATTTCACAATAATTTATATAATGATAGAGAGAATCATGAATTGAAACTTCATGTACTAGCTGCAATAACAATCAATATTTTACCAATCTCCTTCCATGTAGGACTGCTTTTTTCTTTGCAGGATATGATGTCATTTTACTCAAAAATATTCCTGTTTCTTAATTGTTTTTATCAATTCCTTGACCCAATAGATATTTGACTATTTTTTCTTTATTTAAGTCTTCTTCATCTATTCTAATTTTCTTTCTAATTTTTCTAATTTTTATATAGATGATACTCATATTTATTAAATTTATTTTTACCTATATTTTTTTTCTATTGTTTCTAAGGTTTCCTAATTGGTGATGACTAGTTCATAGGGACAGTATTCATTTTTTTCTTTGTATAATATTTTATCATTCTTAAAATATTTCATATGTTCAGTGGAATTTATTAAAATAGATACAATACAAAGGAGCAAAATTCTAATTTCAGACAAATAACCATGAATATTTCCTGATATATCTTTCCATGCCATTTTCCTATATCGTGTATTATTTAAAATCACACTCAGCATATAACATCGTGTTCAGATCAGATTTTTTTCTCATCATAATTGTAGGCATCTCTTTGGCACTATACTCAGGTCTCAATGATATGCTAATTTCAAAATCTTTTGAGCATTTTTCAGTGCCTTTCTTAAACAATTTCTTTGATGCCTTCTTGTTTTTGATCACGCTCTCCTTGAGTCTCTTTGACTTCCATGACACTGCTCTATCTGCTTCTCCTTGAATCTCACATCTCTAACCTAAATAAATCATCCCCCTGCAAGTCTGATTCTCCTCCTCCATTATCCATCTCCTCTGGGGACCCCACTACTCATTTGTGCTCCATGCAAGAAATCTGGGCGTGAGTCATCTCCTTTGGAACATTTTTGTCTAAGGATATTTAGCTTTTCCTCATTGATTTGGAAGAGCATTATATGTAAATGATATTAATATTTTTATCATGTATTTTAAATATTGAAAATGTTGGAATATTTAAAAATATTTGATCATACTTTTCTTTTTAACTGATGGCATGAAAATGTTTAACGCTTAGTAATCACATGTGTATCAATCTTTTCTTTTATATTTTTCTGCATTGGCTTGTAGGTTTAAAAAAATTATTCTGAGGAAGAACTTTTTAAAATCAAAAGTTATGTATTAGTATAAAAATAACATTATAATGCAGCCTTTCCAAATTTGTCACTAAAATACCTGTGAAGGCAAATAAAATAGATGTAAACTCATTTCTGCATCAAACTGATGGGGAATTTGATGCCAGAATGTGGGCAAACTCTCCCACATGGATATGCATTATAAAAAATCCCACTCACAGTTCATACCTCTTGGCATACGCAGGCTCCCTCCGGAAACGGATCACTGGGATCAAGATCAAGAGCCTGGACACCCTCTCTGCTGCCCACTTCATAATTTACAGGCCCAGAGTCTGAGTAACTCAGAGAATTTCATCCTCACGTGTTTGGGCAGAAAGAGCCCTGGATGATCTCTAACCCCATGTTGGATCCTTAGCACCTCTTTTCCAGCTCTTATTCTATTGAATTGTTGGTCATATTCTGTTTTTTTTTTTTTTTTTTTTTTCCCCACTAGATGAAATGCTCTTTGGGTACAAGACTGTTTCTAATTATCTTGCATCTCTGCTGCCTTACCTAGCATATTATTTTTGGCAAAGGAAGTTCCTAATAAATGTGTGTTTGAGTTGAGTTAATGCAGTTAAAATTAGATGAGTGTTTTGTTTGAAGTGTTGTCATACATTTCCACAGAAAAGGTTTTAAAAAGTACTTATTATGATTCATAAAAAGATGCTTTCAATATATCTTTATTATTTTTCTCAAAGTGTAAAATTTCAGAAAATAAATATACTCATTCAGATTTATAAATAAATAAAAACAAAGCAAAACACATCTGTACCTGGCTGTGTCACAGATTGCTTAATACAATTCCAAAATTACTTTATCATCTCCCTGAATAAACAAGCTCTTCTTTCTACACTGCTGAGTTTTCTGAAAGGTAAGACTGTTTTCCCAATTCCTTCTGGGAATCTTCTAGGTTTCTTTCTCCCTCTTTCTCAGCCCCTACAGAGACACTGTATTTACAATGCCTTTTCATTTCTCATAGTGATTACCTCATTGCAGATTCTTCTCTTTTCATATTTAGCTTAGAGCGATGTCCTGTTAACTGATTCTCTTGCCTTTTGGGTATCTTATTTGACTTTTAATTCAATCTCCATAATGCAATAAAATTCATATATGACTAAATCAATGCCCTGCTTAAAGCCAATTGATGGCTCTGGTCACTTAGAGCTTACCTTCTGACATGACTTTCATGACTTGGCCTTGCCTACTTTCTTTATATTGGTTGTCATTCCTGTGTCTCCCCTCAAAATAACACTCTACAATCTCTACACTTCTTGAAGCCATCCAGACATTATCTTCCATTGAATCCTAGCAACCGCAATATCTTCCTTTGCCTGGTGCCTCCTACAGGTATTTCCTGCAGCTGAGTAAATGAGTTAATTATTCTTTCCTATGTAGTATAGGTATAGAATTTGCACACTTCTATTATTTTACTTATTATGGTCTATGACAACCGCTTATCCACATATCCATCACTGCTACTCTCCTTTCCACTCCCTGCATCTGCTGAGAATGTTATTGGTCCTTAAATCCCCAGAACCTCCTAGAGCAACTGACTTATAACAAACTCGGCTTAAGGATTAGCTGAGTCAATGAACTGTTGTTTTAAAGAGAAGAAGGCTCTCTTTAGCCAACCATTTAGATATGGTCTCCACTAATTCCTTTCTGACCTTAGGCAATAACAGAACGATTTTACTCAGGCTGTTGGCGCAACATGCATTTTTCCCTTTATAGTTCTGCATAAGACAACAAGGAAGATGCATTTAAGAAAATCACATAAAGCAATTGATTTTTGTGCCGAGAGAAATCTTTATTGTTTTCCCTTTGTTCTGATGGAGCCCCCTGAAATAGTTCTGCTGTGAGACATCCTACCTGAATTCAAGTGCTGTTGCTTATATCAAAATGACACAAGAATCGATTTATATTGTATGAGGTGGTTTGTGTTTATTTTATAGAAAGCATAAACTTGAACTGTTATTTCTTCACCTGGTGAAAGGAGGGAAAGGAACTTTTTTTTTTTCCCTGTAGTTTTATAACCACACACAAAAAATTGAAAATAATCCTAAAGTTACTATTTTATATACTGTTAGGGAGTGATTTCATGAATCATTAAAACGGACAGGTTTAGGAATTACGATTAAGAAAGGTAATCACAATTGAAGAGAACTTTTTGTATGATTGTTTTTAAGTGATTTACTTGTCACTAGATGTTAGCTAAAGCCATTTTGTTGTTAGAGTCTTGACACTGATAAAGATAAAGGCTTCAGCCTGTGTGCCAGAGATAACATAAAAGACAGTTGAGATTCCATTACTTGATCAAAGCTTAACTCAGACAGCTACAAAGGTGAGGAAAACCAGTTTTATGAGTGTCTTCCCATTTAGAGGTCAACCTCTGTGGAAGAAATATGAATTTGGAAATGAGCTGCTAGTGGTCTTGTGTACCTTCCATGCCAGTGGGACTCTTATTGAATGGACACTCCTCAGTGACACGGTTTCCATGACTCGGCAGCAGTGAGAGGGAGACCAGTAGCGATATAAGCTGTGAGGGGGTTGGGTACGTTGTCTTCTCCCTCACACTCATTAAAGTGACTGACATGATATGTTTATATGGAAAAATCTTCACCCACTTTGGAAATCAAGAATAGGCACTATCTTTACTTCTGGAAATTGAAAGGATTTCTCCTACATCCAGTGCTAAGGGAATCAAATTAGTGCCACAGGGGGCTAAGAGAAAAAAAATACATATACCCAGGGAATAAGTGGAAAGAAGCCCCAGGGGAAAGTCCCTGGTGGGGACCCTTTGAAGACCTGGGAAGATGGAGGCAGACTCTTGGGCTCCGCAAGTCCAATGGAAGGTGGTATTCTGAAGCATCTCCTCTAATAAATAGTGCCCTCAAACAAAGGAGTGAGCTCTCTCCAACTGGGGACCACACCCACGTTACCTTGGAGAGAAATTCCCTAGAAAAATGCCCCTACAACCCCTTTAGACTCTTGGATTGAAATGGTAATTTACCTCCATTTGTTTTTTTCTATATTTCTCCAAGCCAGATCAAGAAGAAACTATAGGGACTTTATGAAAATAGGATGTATATTAATCTTCTCCGAACACTTTTAAATTCCTACTGCATGGTAATTCCAAACGGGATCATTACAGATCTATCTCTTTGATAATAGATTAAAGGGAAACCGCATGAAACATAGCAAATTCAAAATAGGGAACTGCCATTTCTTTGAAAAAAATCAGAAGCTTTGATAGCCTCGAGTTACTAAAGTGAAAAGGAGAAATGTAGAAAATGAAAGATGTAAAAGAAAATAAGATCTACAACATTGTTTCATTGAATTTATTGAATGAGGGACTCCTATGAGAATCTGATGAAAGTGGTGGATATTTACCCAGTAAAATACACATTCAAACATGCATACACAGAAATATTTGCATAAAATTAGGGACAAGCTTAAGAAAGTCCCTAGAAAAGAGAAAATCAATTAAGTAAAACAAAAAGGAGCAGAAAACTGATGGTTCCCCAAAACTCTGTGAAATGTCTGTCAGATGGCAGTGCAGGGTCAGCCACACATCTTGAGCAAAAAAGTGTTAACCAGGTAATAGCCAGGAAACATTTGTTTATGGAGAAAACCGCAATATTTTCAGATACTAAAGGAGTACCAAATACACAAATGCCTTTCCTGAACAAGTGACTGAGGTATTTTCTCCAGAACAATAAAAACGAATCAATGTGTCAACAAAAGAACGCGGAAATTGTAACCAGCAAGGAAACTCCAAGAAAATTGAAATCAGTCAAAATGTAGAAATGTCAAAGAATCATTTTCAATATAACTACAGGACTGATTACAAAAGTTTTTTGTTTGAAAGAAGAAGTCTATATAATTAATACAGTGTTTAAGCTCAGATAAATGTTTAAAATTTGGGAAACCTAGAAAAAAGGAGAGTGTAATAACTCATCTTTGAAAATAACATTTAAAAATGACTGAGAAACTGGGTGGGTATCTTCTAGTAGAATTAGAGGTCTATTTCTTACGTTACTCCAAAAAATGATACTAAATAGACAAGAAAATAAACGCAAATAGTCTACCTTATCTTTTAATTAACATGTGTTTACTATTCTCTTTTAAGTGATGGGACAGTGTTTTCAAAGAGGGTTTAAGCCAGATCTACTTTTGGGTTTTTCTGTTACTTTAATATGATAACAGCATCTTGGATGAATAAAGAAATCTGGGGTCATATTATCTTTTCCTCACAACTCTAAGAGATAATATCTATTGTCGCCTGGTGTTTCTACGTATGAAAGAGATCTTTAAGCAAGCTTGATTTTTGAATTTTTTCATCATTCTGTTTTTTCTCCCTTCATTATTTGAATATATAAATTGTGAAAAAGATATAAGCAGAATTCATGAGAACATAAGTCTAACTGATAGACTGGCTCATGAACACTGCATGCCTTCTCAGGTCTCTCCATGGCCTCCTTCCCTCCCCTCTTGTTGTGTGCTTCACCTGCTCTTAGCCCAAGTCTGATATTGTGGGGCTGGGACCTGGTTTCCTGAGCAGGACCAAGAGGTTGCAGGATGCACCACTGGAGAGCGGTAGGGACAAGCTCACTATGAGGTGAAACATGACCAACGGGAGAAGATAATTGCCTTCTCCTTTATCTCTTCCATGGAGTAGTCCAAGAAGCATTTTCTTCTTGCAATGATTTTGGGCAAACTAGGTTGCTTAGCAATCTGCTGTGTCCCTTTGCGTTTCCTTGTAATATGGTTGTCACTGCATTGATGCATCTACTTTCATTGCTTTTCACCTTCTCCCAACCTCACTCCCCTTGGCTCCCTCAAAGCTTGAGAATCTGCTTAGCACTTTCATCCTTGCCTCAGGCTAAACAAACTGGTGAATAATTTTATGAAAAAGGTTTGCTGTCATTGATAGTACATTCCTCTCCTAGCTATTAAAACAAATACCTTACAGTGGGTTGGCTTAACAACAGGAATCAATTGGCTCACATTTCAGAGACTAGAATGCTTGCTTCCTCCCAGGGCAGCATCTCTGGGGCTCCCTGGGTTTGCTGTCCACATGACAATGCACGTGATGGCATCTTCTCCATTCTCTTCTTGGTTCCTTCCAGCTACTTGCTTCATCCATGGCTTCTCTTTCTGTATACATGTCCTTTTGCTTATGAGGATTTCAGCACTATTGGGTTAAGACTCACCCTCATTCAGTTGGGGCACCTTAATTAATACCATCTTCAAAGTCCTATTTTCAAATGGATTGACACCCACAGAAGCAGGGGCTGGGGCGTGAACATGTCTTTTGTGGGGAACATGATTCAATCCCCAACAAGTAACTAATGAAGCAGGTTATCACAGACATTATTTAAAACAATCGTGATAAACTATTCTTAATCCATTAAACTAACAAAGTATTTATTTATTTTTCTTAAAGATGGCGTTACGGTGAGGGGCAGTAAAAATGGGCACGTATGTTGTATATGCGTGCTCGGTAATAGTGCAATTTGTTTCAATTCTACTAGAAAGCAAGTTTGCAAGAGATTTTAAATGTTTCTCTCATAATATTATTCAGGTTTAAGTCCTAGAAATCATTCTAAGAAAATAAATGAAATAAAGAAAAAGCCTTGATGCTCAAAAATGTTCATTTAGCCTTGGTAGCAGACACCGTATTGGGAGAGGAAGGGAAAAACATCAGATGACCAACAAATGAGAATGGGTAACTCAATTCCAGTTGAAATATTATTGCAATTAAAATAATGCTTGTGAAGAGTTTATAATAACATGGAGAAATTATGCTTTATAATTACAATAAGAAAAAAACAGAATCAATAGTATAAGTGTATATATTTTAAATATAGAGTCTAACTATTTCAGCATTGTAGGAAAATAGTTGAGAGCAATATACCAAAATATAAAAAATGGTTGACTTGAATGCTAACAACTGTTTTTTCTTCATAATTTTATTTCTATAGCTCAAATTTGAAATGAAAAAAATTTATCAATTTTATAATGAGAGAAATTAAGCAGTTGATAAGTTAAATATGCATAATTAGGAATGTTATTTTAAAAGAAAATCTAATTCAATATACTAGTTTTCCTGGACCTTTGGATTTTTATTCTTTTTCATGTGACGTTTTCTTCAAAAGATATTTGGCACTGTGAAGGAAAAAAGACCTTCACATCCCCAGATTCTGTATCTTTGAATTTATTCTTTTAACCTACAGCACTAATCCAGAAAAATAGATGTGCTGTGTCTGTGCGAAGTCAAGAAGAAAATTGTTAATACGTAAGAATAAAAAATTCTTTAAGTTCTGAATGCCAAAGGGTACAATACCCTCAGACTAATAACGTAGTGAAAGTTGTATGGTGCAATTTAATTTGGCAATTTCCTTTTCTGCCCACAGAGAACGGAAGAAATGGTTTAATAATAGTAAACTATATAGGGTATTAAGATTTTTGAAAAGCAATTGGTCAAAGCTACAAAGGGAGAAAATCATCTTTGTTGTGATTGATTGGCATCCTCTTGTATACACTGTTGACCAACTCTTCCACCTCCTCTGCTTCAGAGGAATTATTACTCTGCTTTAGAGAAAAGACTTTAGACATTTAAATTCATTATTTGATGATTTGGGCAAAAACCTAGAAGATGGTGGATTAATACTGAGGTCCTTAAAGCTAACAGTTTGTTTCAGATCAGCAGTTTTGGGCAATATGGCATAGTTACTAAAATTCACTTCACATCCAGAAATTGTAAGTGTAACCTATGTTTCCTCACACAGATTAAGTCCTGGAAGTACAAAGGGTCAGTCTGATGGGATGGAAATATATTATTGACTGTCATGTCCATCTGATGCCATATGATGCTTACCTTCTCTGCTCCCACTCCCATTCCCTAAAACACCAATGCCATCCAATTATTACTTATTAGTCCCAGTGTGGTTCTTCAGTGCTGAGTGGAGCAAAAGTAGAGTCTGTCATTTTCTCGGCTCCATTGTCTTTGAGTTTGCCAGTTATAGCACTGAGAATCCAGGTGTCTGGGCCAGCACGCTGCACTCTCCTGGGACTCTTGCCACTGGCTCTGTTTCCCACAGCTTGCTGTGACCTACCCATTTCTATCACTGCCCAAGACACCTCCACCACCGCATATGTCTGCTGCTGCCATCTGAAACCTGTTTCCCTCTGCTGTGGTGCCGAAGACCTCGTTCTGCCAAAATATGCCAAAATACCAACACTCTTGCTTTTTGTTTGGAACCCTCCATGTACTTGGAGCCTTGCTGTGCTCTGTGCTCATCTGGGAGGAATTCTCTTTTGCCTTTTATGTTAAGCATAATTTGAGGCTTACCAAAGCAATATTGGCTTGAACTCTTATGCTATACATAGTTTGAAGAGGAAATAACTATTTACATTTTAAATTTCATCTCTCCAGTCACTGGGAATCACAGGAGTCCTTGATGGGTTAAGGCTGGGTAAATTATTGTGTTGGATTCTATACCATAAGCAAAACTGCCCTTCCTTAGCACCTGCCATGGCTTTATTTGTAGGTTTTTCTGACCAACTCCTTCTCTTTCTAGAATTAATTTTGTCCTAGGAGGGCTCCTTTTGTCAATTGACTCTGGGCAGGCCCACCTCACTAGTGTTAAGTGGGAACTCAGTTTTGATTCAAACTGACAATACTAAAACATAGCATTAAATCCAAAATTCAACTTTTCATGCCATACACTTCTTGACCAAGCATAGATATAGTTTCAGATAGACAGGTATTTTATAAATCAGAAACACAAGTGAAAATGCAAAGCTAATTTAAAATGTATCTGCATAGAAAATGGACTTGGTATTAGATTCTTATTAATGCCACAACAAATTAATATCAATGTAGTGACTTAAAATAACACAAATTTATTATACCCTAGTACTGTGGATTAGAAGTCCAACATGGGTCTCCCTGGGATAAAATCAAGATGTCAGCAGAACTGTGATGCTTTCTGGAAGTTCTAGGTGATAATCCATTTTCTTGCCTTCTCCAGTTTCTAGAATCTGCCCACATGTCTTTGCTTATGGCACCCTTTCTCCACCTCCAGACAGCAAGTCGGATGCTTCTCTCACCCATCGCCATATCTTTGTACACAGTCATATCTCCCCATGACTTTCTTCCACCTCAAAGGCCCTTGTGCTTACACTGGGCCCTATAGAACTATCCAGGATAATTTCTCCAGGTCAGCCTCATGTCCCATCGCCATGGGGCCTCACGTATTCATAGATTCCAGTGCACATTCGTTTTTGGGGGGGTGGGGTGGGGATGGGGAGCATCATTCGGCCTGCCACAGATTTTCTAGTTGTTTTAAACACTTGCTCCTGTATTTTCATATATATATTTTTATCCTCCCAAGACTCTACACCTTACCATTACGTACACACGTTCAGCACCAACCAGGAGGCTGGCGGGGGGGTGGGGCGCGGCTCTCCCTCTACTGGGCAGGGGCTGTTCTGCGAGGATGCTGACTCTGCCCATTAACTCATCTTTACTCTCACATCTCCTCCCTTATAGCTCTTCTCACAAAAATTCAAGGACTAAGCAATCCCCCAAGCAGGAAAGAAGACGTGACCTGAGGTGGCTCGCCCCATCTTGCAAGAGACACACGTCGAGGCACCTGCGCTCTACATTGCCACTTCCTTCCACAGGATGCTGCCAGCCGCTGCTCGCGCTGCCCACCACACCAACTCTCTCTGCCTTGGGACATTTTCCTGGGCTTTGGGCCTTTGCCTTTAAGCTGCAGTTTGGATTACCTGCCAGATATCTCTTTCCCATCTCACCAACCTCCGGTTGGTCACACAGAGTGTAGGGTTTGTAAATCTTTTGAATAAGGAAGGGATAAAATAAGAATGCATGTTCATATTTCCTGCCTGTGCATAGAGAAACACTGGATGAATAGAAAGAAACAACTAATGAAAGCAATTATTTGGGAGGAATGGGTATAGTATGAGGACTGGAAAAGAGATGAGATGGAGGCTTCCCAAAAATTTTATATATAAAATATAACTTTTAAACATTATGAGAATATTTTACTTACTGAAAAAAATTGAATTAAAAAAATTAACTTAGCAGACAGCGAGCAGCCATCTGGGAGCGGGGGAGGGGAAAAATTAACGTAGACGAAGTAGAAAAATCCCTAGAAAACAAAAATATGAAGTACTGTATGAGTATTTTGTCTTTATATAAAGAATCCCAAACCTGAAGATGATCTACAGGAAATTTTTACCCAAATTTCCAGAAACAGATAATGTCAATGCTTTGTACATCTCCAGAGAATGGAAAAAAAGAGAATATACTATAATTCATACTGAGTCAAAGTTTACTTTATATTAAAGTCAGAAAAACCATCAAAAGAAAGAAAATCTAAAACCAATCTCATTAATAAAAATGCACAATTTTGCAACAAGATGCTAACTTGTAATCCAGAAATATATAAAATAAAATATATCATGACAAAGTTGTATATATTTTAGGAATCCAAGGATGATTAATGTCAGAAAATTAATTATATAATTCATCACATTAACAAATTAAAGAGAACAATCATTTGGTTTTATAAATAGATGCAGAAAAGGTATTTCATGAAATTCAACATGTTTACATGCAAAAAAAAAAAAAAAGACATCTTTTCAAACTAGAAAGGGAGGGAAATCTCCTTAATCTGTAAATGAGTATCTAAAAAATCCTCACAGAAACATTATTCTGTGAGGTTTTAGAGATATTCCCTTTAAGAAGACAGTAATACCTATTATTATCAGTTCTATTCCAAATTTTACTGGAGGTCCTAGTCAGAGCATTAAGATGAAAAAAAAAAAAAAGGGTATAAGTATCAAAAAGGAAGATATAAATGATCATTATTATTAGATAATATCTTTTTTTAAAAAAAACCTATAGATGAATAAATAACATTATGAGAGTTTTATAATTTGATATGATATAAGATCAATAGTCTAAAATCAATTATAAGCCAACAACTTAAAGTTAGAAACTTATTTTTTTTAAAGCTGCCATGTATAATAGCAGCAACAATAACAGAAGAGGTACTTAGGAAAAATTTAATGAAACATGTCTAAGATTTTTAAGGAGCAAATTATATAACTTTTTGAAAGATGGAAGAAGAATTAAATAAATGGAGATGTTTACTATATAAATAGGAAGATACACTAACATCAAGATGTTAGTTTTTCTCAAATTGAGCTATAGAAAGTCTGCAACTCCAATAAAAGTCCTCAAAAGATTTTTCAAGTTAGTTGACTTGTTGATCCTAAAATTAATATGAAAAATCAAAGGCCTGAGAATAGCCAAAGTCCTCAAGAGAAAAAAGGCAGTAAATCTGCCTTTCCAGATTGTCAGACCTTATATGGATTGAAAAGTTAAGGTGCTGTGGCATTGGCACAGGGATAAACAAATTGACCAGTGGGATGAATGGACCATGGAAACAGCAAAATACATATAAAGTCTCAGAAAAGACAATGAACTACTCAATAAATGGGGTGGCACAATTAGTTATCCAATGGGGAAAAATGAAGTTAATCTCTATATAATTTAATAAATATGATTTCTGATCAATTAAAGTCTGATATGTGAGCTTTAACTTAGAAGGAAATACAGATTTGGAAGGCAGAATTCTAAGATGGTCCCCAATGTTCCTACCCGCTCCTTTATGAACATCTTGTAAATCCTGCCTCTTTCTGTGAGGGAAGGATTGTGCACATGACAGGATTTTACTCTTGTGAATAGGTCACATTGGATGTCAAAGGAGAATGGATTTTTCAGTCTTAATCAAGATCCCTAATCAGTTGATTTGAGTTCACCCAAAGGAAGATTATCTTGGTGGGTATGACCTAATCAGGCGAGCCCTTTAAAAGAGGGTCCAGCTATTTCCTCAGGGAGACATTCAAATGGTAGAGGTATTCTCCAGCTGGTCTTAAGGAAGCAAATAACCATGTTATGAGCTGCTTAGGGAGAGGGGCAGCCTCTAGCAGTTGAGAGCTTCATTCTACAACTGCAAGAAACCAAATTCTGCCAAAAAGCTGAATTATCTGGGACGTGGATCCTGGTAAGAGTGCATTTGAGAATGGAGTCTAGCTTGTGGAAATATTAGCAGATGACTCAGCTAAGCCATACGCAGAATCTGCCCCAAGGGAACTGAGAAAATGAATGTTGTATTTAGTCTATTATTTTGTGGTAATTTGTTACACAATAATAGAAAGCTGCTACAGGAAACTATTATGAACCCTAAGAAGGGAGGGGCTTATTAAATGGGACATAATGATAACTATAAAATAAAAGAATAATAAAGTTGACATTAAATTAAGACTTTATATTTCACTTCTGGGAGGCTAGAGTAGACATAATTTTCCCTATTCCTACTGCTAAGTACAATTAAAAACCTTGACATTTTATATAAAGTAAATATAAGAAGACTTTGAAAGGTCTTTGAAAAGAAAGAAAAAAGATTGGCTAGTGACCTTGAGACCCAAGAAACACAGTGTTGAGTTCCCTTGGTTTTCTTTTTGCCTCACATATTTGAGACTTGGAGCTGAAGAAGCAGGTAGCCCAGATGTCAACAAGTACAGACATAAAAAGCCCCAGCAAAAGTCTGCTTTCTCTAGAGCCTAGACAAAGGACCAGGAAAGGAGCAGCCCAGTGAGACAGAAAACCTTTATAGAAAAATTCAAGGGGAAAAGGAAAAATTGAAGGAAGGGAAAAAAGAGCCAGCATCTGATTTGGAAAATTCTCAACCTGTCCAAATAGTGTGTTCTGGAGACAGGGGCAAGTATATAGCTGGGCAAGTGTTGGCTACAGAGATGAGATATATGTCTTATGGATTCAATCAATCACCTCAGCAGAAGCCAGGAATAGAGATGGGGATATCCAGGAAGAATATGTGAGGAACTCTCTTAACTAATGGCCAAGATTTTAATGGCCACCCATGGTCTACTGACAAAATTTTTGAGAAATTTATTCAGCAGAAATACTGTTAGCCTGGACTAATCAGGACAGTGATGGGAAGAAATAAAAAAAGAATAATTCCAAGGGCTGAACTATAGATGCAGAGGCCAGAAAGGGCAGGGCCACTGCCTTGGGTCTAGAGGACAGAGCATCTAGTGACAGGATTATTCTTGGGTCCTGAAATATAATGGAATTTTCTCTGTTGGATAGAAACTTGCTTGAAACTCATGACATCATTTTTTCATTCTAATTTATCCCTTTTGGAATGGGAATGTTTGAACTATGCCTGCCCTACATTGTATTTTGGAAACAACTAACTTGTTTTCTAGGTTTCACAAGGTCCACAGATGGAGAGGCTTTTTGCCCCAGGATGAACCTTACTCAGAGTTTCATCCACACCTTGTTAAATGCTTTAGAAGATATTTGAGATTTTTCAGGTTGATTATATATAGATGAGATTTTGATTTAGAATTGATGCTGGAATAGGTTAAGACTTTTGGGGATGTTGGGATGGGTAAGTATATTTTTCAAATGGGAAAGACATGGATTTTGGGGGTCAGAGTGTGGACTTTATGGGTTGAATTGTGCCCCCTAAAAGGTATGTTAAAGTCCTAACACCCAGTATCTGTGAATGTGACATTATTTGGAAATAGGGTCTCTTTAGATATAATCAATTAATATGGCCTTAATCCAATATGGCTGGTGTCCTTATAAGAAGAGGAGAAGAGACACAGGCACCAAGGGAAGATGGCCATGAGAAGATGGAGTCAGAAGTTGGAGTTACACTAAGGAGTGCTGGAGCCACCAGAAGGTGGAGGAGGCAAGGAAGGATTCCTCCCTAGAGCTTACAGGAGCATACCCCTGCTGACACCCAGAAATTGGATTTCTTGCTTCCAGAAATAGGAGAAAATATTTTTTTTTGTTGTTTTAAGCCACCCAATTTGTGGTACTTTGTTACGGCAGCCCTAGGAAACTAATACAAGTGTCTACACAGAAAATGCCAAGGAAACTACAAAAAAGCCCTAGCATGAATAAGTGATACAGGATAAAAGATAAACATTATATATATACCATCAATTAGCTCATGAACACTGAAATTAAAAATAAAATACTCTTTACAATGGCTCAAACAAAGGGAGAAATATTTAGGTGTAAGTTTAACAAAATATGTTCAGGACTTCTATACTGAACACTATGCATGCTGATGATAAATCAAAGAAAATTTAAATAAATGGAAAGTATATAATTTTTATGGATTGGAAGATTCAATATAATGCATATGTCAATTCTCAAATTGATATATAGGTTTAATGCAGTTTTTATCAAAATCACAATCACAATCACAGCAAGACTTATTTTGTTGATATAGACAAGTTTTTTCTAAAATTTATATAGAAAGGCAAAGTAACAAGAATTTCTAAAACAATTTTGAAAAAGAGAAATAAAGTGGGAAGAATTAGTCCACTAAATTTCCAGACTACTACATAGCTACAATAATCAAAACTCTGTGATAACAGTGGTGGTATAGACATATAGATCAGTGGAACAATATAGAGAACCTAGAAATAACTCCACACAAACATGCCAAACTGATTTTTGATAAAGTGAAAAAGCAATTAAATGGAAGTAAGAAAGATTTTTCAACAAATGGTGCTAGAACAATTGGGCATCCATAAACAATCACACACATTATATAAAAATTAACTTAAAATGCATCAGGAACTTAAATGGAAAATGTAAAACTATGAAGCATTTGAAATAAACAGAAAGCCTTTCAGATCTAAGATTTGACCCCAAAAGCATGATACATAAAAGGGGAAATTGATAAATTTGACTTCATAAAAATTGAAAACTTTTGCTCTGTGAAAGATCCTAAGATTATCAAATGAGAAGCTATAGAATGGGAAAAATTGTTTGCAACCACATTTCCAAAAAGAGTATTTTCTGGAATTGTTCTAGGCTGCTAAGCTGCCCAAGTAGATACTATGAAATATGTTGGCTTTTACAACGGAAATTTATTAACTTACAAGTTTACCATTTTGAGGCTGAGAAAAATGTTCAAATCAAAGCATCATCAAGGCGATGATATGTTCCTGAAGACCAGCTGCCAGCGATCCTGGACTCCTCTGTCACATGTCAAGGCACATGGTGGTGTCTGCTGGTTTTTCCCTTTTCTTCAAGATTTCATTGCTTTCAGCTTCTTCCTTCCATGACTTTCTCTCTCTCTCTCTGAAGTTCATTCTCTTTTAAAGGGCTCCAGAAAGAGGATTAAGACCCACCCAGAATGAGGTGGGTCACATCTTGAGTTAAAATCCTACTCCCCAAAAGACCCTACTTACCATAGGTCCACATCCACAGGAAAGGATTAACTTTAAGAACATACTTTTTTAGGGTCCATACAGCCAGTTTCAAGACATCACAAGAATATATAAAGAACTCTCACAATTCAACAGTAAAAAAGTAAACAATTCAATTTGAAAATGCGTAAAAGACATGAAGAGATATTTCACTGAAGGTGATTTACAGGTGGCAAATAAACACATGAAAAGATGTTCAACTCCACTAAAGAAATGAAAATTAAAACCACAATGAGATGGCACTGCACACTTATTGGAATGTTTAAAATAAAAATATTGACACACAAAATGGCGGTAGAGGATGTGGAGAAACTTGATTGCTCATACATTTCTGGTGGGAATGTAAAATGATGCAGCCATTCCTGAAAACTGTTTGACAATTTCTTCAAATACTAAATATTCAGCCACTATATAACTCAGTAATTGCACTCCTGGACATTTTTCCCAGAGAAATAAAAACTTTTGTTCACTCAAAATCATGTACACCAATGTTTGTTGAAGTTTCATTCATAAAACTGGAAACAATTCTGCAGGTTATGGCAAGATATATAATGGCCTGTATCTGTCATTGCAATGTCACTCAGGTCAATTCCAAGTCCTGAAAATGCCCAAATTTGGGAAATTTTTGACATTTATTTCTTCAAATATTTTTTTTCCTGCTTCTTTCTTTCTTTCATTTGTCATTTTCTTCTAGGACTACTGTTGTCTGTGTGTTGGAATACTTGATGTTGTCTCACAGGTCTGAAACTCTATTAATTTTTTTTCACTCTCTTTTTTCTGTTTGGATAATCGTTATTGATACATCTTCAAGTTTACCGATTTCTTTTTCTGCTATCTCAAATCTGTTGTTGAATCCCTCTAGTAAAATTTTCATTATAGTTATTGTACTTTTCAACTTCAGAATTTCCATTTGGTTCTTTTTAAAAATGTATATATAATTTCTATCTCTTCATTGTACTTTTATTTCCTTTGACTTGTCATCATAGTATAATTTTCAAATGAGGTTTCCTTTAGTTCTTTCAATATATTTATAAAAACTGCTGGGAGCAGATGTGGCTCATTTTGGTGGATGCTCTCCTCCCATGTGGGAGGTCCCAGGTTCAGTTCCCAGTGCCTCATGGAGAGCAGACAGATGAGTGAACCATTTGGGGGAAAGGGGGTATAAATAAAGAAAAATAAAGTAAATAAAAAATAAATCTTAAAAAAAAAAAAGAAAACCGCTAGGAGAGTGGATGTGGCTCAAGTAGTTGAGCATTTGCCTCCCACATGGGAGGTTCTGGGTTCAGTTCCTGGTGCCTCCTAAAGAAAACAAGCAAACAATGAGCAGACAATGAGAAAAACAAACAAACAAACAAACAAACAAAAAACAATGAGCAGACAATGAGCAAAAACAAAACGAGCAGGGAGTGGATGTGGCTCAAGTAGTTGAGCACCCGCCTCCCATATAGGAGGTCCCGGGTTCAGTACTCAGTGCCTCCTAAAGAAAACACACAGACAATGAACAAAAAACAATGAGCAAATACAAACGAGCAAACAGATGAGGGAGCCAACTCAGGGGAGCAAAAAACAAGAAACAAAAAACAAAAAAGCTGCTTTGATGCTTTCCTAAATCCAACATCTGATAATAATCCGAGACACTTTCTATTGACTGATTTTTTTTCCTGAGTATTGGGTATACTTTCTTATTTATTTGCATGTCTCATAGTTTTTATTGAATACTGGGTATTTTAGGTAATATAGTTTTACAACTTCATAATCATGCCTTTTCCCCTGATTTTTGTTTGTTTGTTTGCTCAGCAGTTGGGCTAAATTATGATTATATCCCCAAACTTGTGAATCCTCATATCTTTATTTAGTATCTTTTCCTTGAATTTATTTTTGTGCTTGGCTTTCTAGGGTTCATCCCTGTGTATACATAACTTAATTTATCAGAGGTTGTGCTCAAACACTTCAAATGAATAATGCTCTTCCTCTATGCTGATGGACTTCTGTGTGGGCAGGGAAGTGCAGTTGAAGTTCAGGCATTTGTAAGTCTGCCTCAGCTTTACTTTCTGTTGGTCTCCTTCATATCCTTTCTGAAGTCTTCAGCATCAAGTCTTCATTAGTCCAGGAGATGTTTGGGTGGCTTTAGTTCATCTCAGTCTCCACTGTACATGTACCAGTCATTGGTTAACCCAGGATATGTGGAAAGTTTATCAAGACTCCAATGGTTCTCTCACTTTCTGAAACACCTTGTTAAACCTTCAGCTAATCTTCTGGACCATTGCTTGCCCCAAAGAGAGCCAGAACCTCGGACTGGCTGGTAAACCTGCTGGCCTGAGTTTGCTTGACATGAATGCACCACTTTAACTGATGATACGCTACATCGAGTTAGCTTCCCCCAGCAGGGCAGCAAAGCTGCTGGTTTCACAGTCTGCCCTAACCTGGTTGAACCACCACTGACAGAGCTGGCAGGGAACGGATGGAAGCTACTCTAGGTAAGAAGGTGAACGACATGCTGTTCTTATCTGAAGTTCAGTCGTTTTTCATGAATAAATTATTCTCAGTTTGTTGTATACATTTGGTCAATTTCCAGAGTCTTTAAATAGATGTTTTTTTTGACAGTTCTGTCCCACTCTATAGGAGTTTTTTAGGGAGAGGATTTGTTGAACTGCATACTTCATCACGCTGGAAGTCAGAACTGTGAATTTCATAAGAAGCCAATTTCTTAAAAAAATGAAAGCAAACAGAAAGACATCCCAATTATGAAAACAAGTCAGAAAGTAAACCGCCGGTGCATCATTAGGTAATATTTAACTTGAGGAAATCCTCCAGCCAAAAGAGAGATATCAAAATTTAGAACTCAAGAGGAGATAAGTATTGAAATAAACAGCTTCTCAGATCTTTCCTATGTTGGTTTGAAAATCAGATTCAGGGATCTAATTGTATTATCTGGCTGGAGAGACTTTGTTGTTGCCTCTGGGTAAATGTAGCTCAAGTATTTCCTTTGTACAGTTTTGCTTTTCTTGTTTTGATTTTACTCCTTTCCCAGAGCATGGGATTTTATTTTTCCTGTCATAACCATCACTTGTCAGTTCTGAAGCTATCTATTGTCCATTTAACACAGCAAATGGTGTTCTAAAAATGACAAAATTATTTGCATATTTGGCAGCTTGTGCTAAGGGGCTTAATTTTATAAGAGATGTAATTTTCCTCTGCAGAAGCAGAATTATGTAAAACAACATAAAGGCCATTTTTACTTCCTATTAACTCAGATAATTTTCCTGACTTTTAAGAGTTTATATTAAATCACCTGAGACACTTAAAAATGTGTTATTAATTGCCTAAAGCCATTCTTTATCTCATCTTCCCTCTAAGATGTGTGAATCTTCCTTTGTCACAATCTAGGACTTATGATCCTTGTTAAAGATTTTGCATGGAAGACAAAACTACTAGGAAATACATTAAAGTGTTTGCCATTTAAGAATTCCTGTGTGGCCCATGTTTCAATTGTTCCATTTCTCATTTAAAAATTCACCTATAAAAACTAGGAAAAGAGGAAAATTCATAACATTGAAAATAAAAGTAACAAAATCTTTCACAGATGTGGGAGGAATTTACACCATTTAAAAGCCATATGGAGTCGAGTTGGAGCTCAGAGTCAGCAGATGATCTTGACAAATATTTCTTGCTTGAATTTGTCTTCTTCCCAAGTCTAAAGACTAAAAACATGTAATATTTAGAAACACAGTCAATATAGCAGGGACTATCTAAGAAAGCACCTCTGTTAATGCTTTTCTTTCACCATATCTTTGTGGTATTTGTTATCAGAATTGCCACAAAAGCAGGACAATAAATAATGATGCAGAGCTTCCTCCAGGCTTCTAAAGTCTGGACCAGCATGGGACTTGAGCAGGAAGTGCCATGGTAGGTATGAATCTGGGGGCTGTAGTTCTTGATTTGTACACATGCAACCTTCTCTAAAGTAGCAAAGGTCATAAGGAACATCAAAAGGCATTAGGAATTCTTAAAAATGTGTGTGCATGGATCCCAAGATTAAAGATTAATATGTGGGTCTGGGGTCCCAGGTTTGGTGACTCTCTAAGAGATCCCACAGGATTCAATACCAAATCCTACGCTCCCAGAAGGAAAGCAGGGGTTTAGCATAAAACACATAGTTTGCACAGTTTAAACAGATGAGCCCCTCGTCAGCTAGGAAATGGTGGAAACATCCCTGGAATCACCAGCCTATGACCTACCTTGCAAGCATGGCTTCCTTAGGATCGCATTCTCAGGCCTGCTATGTTAACTCTTTTCTGTACATCACAGAATTTAAAATTTTAAAACATTCTGAAAATCAGTTTAAAAGAGACCAATCTTCTAATAGAAGCGATGGATGAAGCACATGGAGAGGCAATAAACAAATTAAAAAAATACCAATATCTAGTAAAAACATGAAAATTATATTTCTATCATTCCAGAAATAAGAGGGTTACAAATCAAGCCATTCAAATAGCAATTTTTAGACAAGGAATTGCCTAGTGCTGTTAATAGAGCCGGGAAATATGTATTTTCATTTTCTGCTTCTAGGAGTATAACTGAGCACAGTTTTTCAAGGTCTCTCTGCCTCTGTCTTTATGTATTTATTCTTTAATAATAGTGAAGTTCAATGTTAATTTATACTAAGGAAATTATTAGATATGCTGATAAAATTCTGGACTACGGATATTTCCTACCACAACATGTATAATACTAAAAGGTAGAGATAGCCTAATGCCCAATATTAAGAAAGGAAATACATTATACTTCGTCTATAGCATTGAATACCATGTAACCATTAAAATCATGTTGATGAATACTATATCCATGGGAAAAAGCTGGCAATAAATTCAATTATTGTAGCACTAGTGAACAACAGATGATCAGAATAAGAGTTCTAAAAAGACTTAAAATTTGAAGCTAATAAACAAGAAAATTACATATGACACAGGATTATTAAAAATTAATTGGGACTATATGAATGAAAGTGCCTTTAAAAAAATTTAATTTCTGGTGTAATCTTACAAATGAAGACTACAATAATAACTACACTCTCTTTCAAGTCCTGCCTCCCAGAATTTTTTTTTTTCTTTCTTTTTTTCTTTCAAAATTTTAAAGAACAAGCCTGCATACCATACAGGAATCCCATACATTACCCCATTACCAACACTTACATGTTGTGACACATTTATTATAAATGATGAAAGAACATCATTACGATATAACTGCCATCTCTAGCCCATGGCTTATACTTGGTGAATTTTCCCCAGCAATCATCCTATTATTAATACCACGTATTAGTATTGTATATTTGTTATAGTTCATGAGAGAATGTTCTCAAATTGATACTGTTAGCCACAGTCCATCATTCACTATGGGGTTCACTGTGTTTTACAGACTCCTGCCTTGCACAGTCCGTCCAAAGCGTACACTCAGTGGCTCCCAGTTTCACCAGAGTTGTGCTGCCATCAGCTCAGTCCATTTCAGAACATTTTCATTAATCCAAAAGGGAAAATTCCATATCCCCTTATACTTCCCATTATTGACCCTTAGCATTCATATAGTACCTACTTTACCATTGCTGTAAAAATATTAGCCTATTACTGTTAACCATCGTCTACACGTTATATTAGCTGTATTTTCCCCATGTATCTCCATATTCTTAGCACCTTGTAATAGAGGAACATTCTTGTATTTGTACTATTAACCACATTTCACAATTTTAATGAAAGTTTTTAAACATATGATAACATATATCAAAATAACTTTTATTTGTTGTAAATGAACAAGACAAAAAAAAAAAAAAAAAAAGCAAAAGCAAACCTCTTATCTTACATCATTCCCTAAATGCTGGAAATATGAAGAAAATATAGCCAATGATTCTTATACTTTCTGGGGGTTTAATACCAGGTATTCCCTCCCCCTCCAAGCCTGCCGTGACTTCAAAAATGTATTCAAAAGCATTAAAAATGAATTATTAGAAAAATGGAATAAAAAGACACAAAATACAAGCTCTGTTTTTTTTTTTGTTGTTGTTGTTAGACTCAACAGATTTTAAATTACTCTCTCACATTGCTATAAAAGTTTCTAAATGATGACTCAATTTCTGTTGTGGATCAATAACCGAGAGTTCTCAGTCTGATCTCGGTGGGCAGACTGCACTTTGAGTAGCTTGGTGTTGATGACGATTTACCCTCTGAATCAGAAAGATCACTAACCCATAAGAGCAAAGGCAAAAATTACTAAAAGAAAGGTTGTTTGGACTAAACAAAACATTAAAACCATCTGCCCACCTGCCCAAAGATTCATCAGAACCTTGAAGGCAGACAAACATCTGGAAAAATATTCCCCTAAATAGTGTGAAAAGTTAACAACTGTA
Source organism: Tolypeutes matacus (assembly GCA_026826555.1). Classification (NCBI taxonomy): domain Eukaryota; kingdom Metazoa; phylum Chordata; class Mammalia; order Cingulata; family Chlamyphoridae; genus Tolypeutes; species Tolypeutes matacus. The sequence goes on along the minus strand of JAKSZT010053798.1, from coordinate 11,569,341 downwards.
TAAAAACTTAGAGAGTCCATGCAAAAAGAGAAGCAAACCAGTAAGTTCCTAATAGTTAACTGAACAAAGCACAATGCCCAAAGTACAAAAGAGTGATTGCTAAGAAAAGTGGAAAATGTTTCATTTCTTTGGAAGAGAAGAAAATATCAATCATAACAAAAATTAAGATAAAATTTTTTCCTGTCAAATTATTAAAAACTTATTGTCCTAACAATCTAGGTTGTTAATCAAAGATATGTGTTGAATGATAGTTATGCAATTGTTAAATAAAGTGAGCAAAACAACACACATACACAAAACCCTAAATTTGTAAATTATGAGAGGGCCCCAAACATTTTGACTAGTACTGAGGTATGCCCCATACTGTCTAAGAGTTTGGGCTCCAAAATTTAACTGCCAGGAACTGAGTTCCAACTTCACCACGTTAGCTGTGTGACCTAGAGCCGTTGCTCCTCTGTGCCTCTATTTCTCCTTCTGTAGCATGCTGATAAGAACAGCTCTGTGGCTTTTCATTAATGGATGAACATATAAAACATGCTTGCCCCATGCAAAAGACTCAATAACTAATAGCCTTAATTATCATGAAACATCTCCACTTACAGCTGTGACCTGTGTTCAGGACTTGACAAAGTAAAGACCTGTGGTTTAGAATTGTCCTTTCCTTGTTTTCACTGGAGTTTAATGGTAGCATCTAGACCAGAAAGAGGTAGAAAGGATCACATGGAAAAAGCTGTGTTGGTTCTGCCGCTCCATCTCTATTCCAGTGTCTCAGTGATGGGTTTTGGCTCACACACTAGAACTGCCCCTCAAAATATCAGCCCTGGAAGCAAATGTGGCTCAGGTGATTGAGCTCCTGCCTACCACACAGGTTCAGTTCCTAGTGCCTCCTGGAGAAGATGAGCAAGACAGAGAGCTGGCACAATGGGCAGGTGTGACGAGCTGATGAAACAAGATGACGTGACAAGGAGACACAAAGAGGAAAGACAATGAGAGACACAACAAAGCAGGGCGCTGAGGTGGCTCAAGAGATTGAGGGCCTCTCTACCACATGGGAGGTCCCAGGTTCAGTTCTGATGCCTCCTAAAGAGAAGACGTGTAGACACAGAGAGCACGGAGCAAATGGATACAGAGAGCAGACAGTGAGTGCAAACAACGAGGGGGTGAGGGGATAAATAAATAAAATAAATCTTAAAAAAAAAAAAAGATCTCCCCTCTAAGAGTGCACTACTTTTACATGTCGTCCAGTAAGGGTCATTTCCCACCCTGCAAGCGGTGCTTCTAGCCAGTCCTGGAGTTCGTGGTGGGGTACTTCTGGGCAGAGCAGGTTGTGGTTGAGCCCAAGTCTGACTCCTGCAAAGCTGGATGCCTGAGCCTTGGGGCAGGAGAGCCTGTTCTCTCTCAGGTGCAGTGATGTCAGCGAAGAGATGATTGGGGACCTAAGAATGGTGATTCCTCTCTTAAATACTTTAAAAACAGATCCCACCTTTGTAACTATTAACCTGTTACTATTGTGAAAAGCAAGCAAAGAAATAAAAACAATTACAACAACAATAAAATCACAAACCTGGAGAAATCTCCAAGTGGGACTTTCAACAAACTGCCCCTTCTCACCTGGCTTCCAAGGAAGCCCAGTATTTGGAAACTGGAGGTCCTTTTACTACTCCCATCTTCCTCCTCTTCCCTCCTTCCTTGGCACTACTGGAATAAATGATAGCAAAACGAACAGGTTGTCCAGTCCACTGCGCCATCCTACGAGTCAGGTTTGTTTTTCTTTAAATAAAGATAAAGGATTGGAGAAAAGGTCCAGCACCTCTGCCTAGCTTTGGCCCAGCTTCCATTTTCAGCAGCAAGTGGGCTTTGTGACGGGGAGGGGGAGAGACCATGAGGTCTTCACACCCAAATCGAGGCAAACCAGCTGGGATGGGGAGAAATAGTCGCTGTTTCTTCACCTGGACTTTGTCACCTCTCCGTGAATTTTATGGTCACATCTGTGATATCCACCTAGAGCCTGTGTGTTGACTGAGCTTCTCACCTTGGACATCAGATTTCAGTCTCTGTCCTGAAATGGCTCTCGGACAGAACATCTTCAAGGACGCCGTTCACACGTGATACGCAATGTGTGCTGTGTTTACTAGCTGGGATTCTGGCTCATTTCAATCTGCCCTTTTGGAGCAGGACAACTAGTGCATTTTATTCCTATACACCTATTCACAGTCTCTGCAGAAACACCTCCAAATATTGCATGAAATTTCTTGTCAGGAGACTTTATAATGGTATTTGTCAAGAGTATTAAGTGGAAAAGAAATCAAATTACAAAAGAACCATCTGGTTAAAAAGATAGTTACCTGAAGAAACATGCCTAAGTAAATTACACTGCAAGCTTGGTCCACTTCCATTCAGTAGTGAGCACAGGAGAGAGAATATATTTGTAGCTACAGTACTGCCTCTGTTGGCATGACAAATTTATCTGTGATTGGACCAACTCGGGGATCGTGTTCTGAAGAACGATGCGTTTGTCAGTCTTGTTCAATTGTTTTAGTACAGTGACTCAATCACATTGTTCATGTCATTCAGGAAAAAAAAAAAAAGCAAAATGGTCTAAAATTAGATTGTGTACTAACTCCAGGCAATTGGTCTTTGTCAAGATACATTTTCCTATCTGCTGATAGATTCAAGTTATAAAATTCAGAACCCATTTGTGATGAGTCACAGCTCATTAGGCATCTGTTTCTCTATTATATACCTTTCTTTTTTTAACGTATTTAATTTTCCTGACATTTATCTAAAAAGATTTCACATCTATTAAGGATTAGCAGCAAATACAATCAGCATCTCATACTAAAACAATCATTTTGATAAATATAGATCCAAGAATACAATGACTAAAACATGGGAAGTTCATATAATATGAATATAATACACACAGAAAACTACAAAAATGCCCTCTCAAGTAAAGAATGCATTCAGTAGAAGATGTGATCTCCTTGAATTACAAATATCTGAGTCATCGGCACAGTGTTAAGGTATCAGATAAAGTATGAGTGTTCTGACACACAAGCCGCATCAAGAACATTTTGCCTTTGCTCAATAAATCCAGCAGTGACAGTGAAGTTTGTTACCCTGTCCCCCATCCCCAGAGTGTCAAGGGACAAAGCAGAGAAAACAGTAAATTGATTGAGAGCCTTCCATTTGAGATGGGCTGCTGAAGTTGCCTCCCAGCTTTCCGGTTATGTCGCCCTCAACTTCGTCCTTAGCAGTGGTTGTCTCCATCTTATTCATTTTAGGGTCCCAACGCTTCATACAATGCTAGCAGATTTCATTTAAAAAATTTTATCTCAGTACAAATATGTGTTCAGCATAAAACATTTTGAAAATACAAGTATCAGGATTAAAATAGATTTGTAATTCTACTATTCTGTGATAACTCATATTAGCACTTCATTTTTCTGACAGTAGTATATATGTGTATATATATTAAATATATGCACATATACCTACATTTATATACATATACACGTAAATCAGAATACATAAATGAGGTTATGCTTCATATGTCTTTGTATTTAAAATTTTTTATCACTGTAATGCATATACATATTTTTATAGAGTCAAATTGAATTACCAGGCTTATAACAGAAAAAAAGTTGTCTCCTAATTCATTCCTTCCTGCTCTTAATCCCTGGTTCTTAGTGGCAGCCACATTTAACGCTTATAGCTGTTTCTTCTGGTATTTAACTCGGTAATTTTAAATAGCACCTTTATGCTGCACTTACCTGATGATTCAGTTTACCAGTTGTGTTAGCTGGCTTCTTACCAGGGAGATGATGATGGAATTCTGTTAACGTTAGTTTTCCGAACATTGAAACCTGTTGAATTCTTGTGATTAGGGTCTTTGGCAGTGATGCTATGACAGATATTACAAACTTGTTGGCTTAAACAATAGGAATTGATTGTCTCGCGGTTTTAGAAGCATGCCTCTGAAGCATTCTGGCAGTGACCTGCAGACAATCACAGCTTAACCTCTGCCTCCATCACATGGCTCGCTTTCCATAAGATGTAAAAAGGGTCTCCACACCTCTTAGGAAAATAATAATCCAATAAATCGTTGGGCAAAGGCATGAACAAGCAGTTCAGAGAAAAAGGAAATGTAAATTAATCTTGAGCATGATATGCAATCTTTTTTGTTGTAAGAAAAAAATGCAAGTTAAGTCTATCCTATGCCATTTCCCCCTGTGGAAATGTGGATTGTCAGGGTTATAGGAACAAAGGCTCTCACATGCTCTGGTAGAAGTGTGTATTATTTTCCAGTAGCTGCTGCAACAATTATCACAAGCTTGGTGGCTTAAAAGAGCAGAGATCTATTCTCCCACAGCCTGGAGGCCAGATGTCCAACTCAGCTTCCCTAAGCTGAAATCAAGCTGGGGCGGGGGTGGGGTGGGCAGAACTCCTTCTGGAGGCCCAGGGGAGAGTCAACTCCTTGCTCCTCCAGAGTTTGGTTCCCGTCATCCTTCCTTGACTGTGGCTGCATCACTCCTGCCCCTGTGGCCACGTTGCCCCCTCCTCTTCTGCATGCCTCTGATCTCCCTCTGCCCTTCCCTTATTATAAGTGCCATTGCAAGTGCCACCAGGTACCCAGGACAGGCTCCTCATCTCGAGGCCCTTAACTGAGTCACATCTGCAAAGACGTGTTCCAAATAAGATAACATTCATTGGAAACCTGGACATGTGTTTGGGAGCCTACTACAGAGTGGTAATTGGAAAAACATCTCTATAGGCCATATTTGAATAAATTAAGATCATGTGATCTTTTTTTGCCTCAGCAATTCCACTCTGAGGAAAAAAAAAAAAAAAAAGAGTACGATGGCATTTATTATATTGTCATGTTGGCCCAAACAAACAAAAAAAAACCCTTGAAAACAACCCACTGTTCATCCATATAGAACTGAAATCAGTTATGGTATATTCTAGCTACTCATTCTTTGTCAATTGTATTTGTCCTAAGTACATTCCAGTTTATGATTTGTCTTTTCATGCATTCTATAATACCTTTTTATGAACAGAAGTTCTTAATTTGGATGTAGTCAAATTTGTCAATCTTCTACTTTTGTATTGTCCTTTTTATGAAGTACTTTATTTTCATGTCAAAGATATTCTGCTATATTTTCTTCTAAGAATTTCAAAGTCTCACTCTGAAATTTAAATTCTTAATTGACCTGGAATGGATGTAAAGTGTATGGTGGAAGTTGAAATCCCAGTTTTATTTTCTCGTGAATGTATAACTTATTGTACCAGCCTCAATAAGTATATCCTTTACACACTGGTATGCCACCTGAGACATAAATCAAGTTTCCATATCTATATGGAGCCATATCTATGATCCAGTACCAATCTCACACTATATCCATGACAATTATTTTATAAAAAGTCTTGATAAACAGCAGGACAAATGCTGCCCACATAATTTTTGTGCTTCAGGAATGTTTTAGCTCTATCTTTTTGGCCTACCATATGATGTTTAGAATCTGTTTTATTTCATGAAAAAAAAACTAGATGGGGGAAAATGGACATTTTTATAATATTGAGACTTCCTCTCCATTAATATGGTATGTCTCTGTAATTCTTAAGGTCTTATAAAATAACATTTTGAAATTCTCTCTATAAAGGTCATAGTCATCCTTTATTAAATAGCTTTAATTTTTGTTACTATCTTCTGAAATTTAATTTTCTGTTTCCACCTTATAAAACGTACATGGCATTTTTATATTGATTTTAGATCTGGAAATGTTGTTAATCTTTGCTTTTAGTTCTAATAATTTTTCTGTAGGATCTTTGGAGTTTTCTACATAGATAATTATGTCATGTGTGAATAATTGAAATTGTCTTTCTTCCTTTCCAAACTTTATGCTTATTATTTCATTTTTGATTTATTGCACAGGCTAGAACTGCCAAAATATTCTAGAATAGAGTTGGGGAGATAGTCTTGATGTTTATTTATTTTAAAGCCAGGTTTGTTGAAGTATATTTTACATGCCGTAAGTTTCACCTTTTTCAAGTGTACAGTGCAATTAGTTTTGACAAACATATATATATATATATAGTCATGAAACCTCTACCATAATCAATATTTGGAAAATATTTCTTACTCCAAAAAGTTACCCATGCCCTTCCTCCCCCCCCCACAACCAGGCAATCTCTAGTCTTTCTGATCCTGTGCCAGAAATGTCATATAAATTGAACCACGCAATATTTATCCATTTGTGTCTTTTTTTCACTTAGCCTAACACTTTTGAGAGTCCTACATATTGTTGCATGAGTCGGGAAACATCCACCTACCATACAATCCAGAAATCCTACTTCTATGTATTTATCCAAGGCAAATAAAAATGTTTCTCACACAGGGCTTGTGTGCAAATGTTCATGGAAGCTTTATTCATAATAGCCCTGAGATGGAAACAACTAGATATTCATCAACTAGTGAATGGACTAATGCACTGTGGTACATCCATACAATAGAATACTGCTCAGCAATAAAAATGATATGCTGATGTTAATTTTAAAGTGAGGATTGAAAATAGTTCATGGTAGGCATCACGACTGTCATGAGGTTTTGACCAACTCACTCTCTCCTGTTAAAAAGCTGGTGAGACTGGAGTGACTGGAAGTCTCATACACTGTTAGTAGAGATTTAAATCAATATAACCATTTTGGAAAATGATTATCGAATAAACCTGAACATATGCATACCATCCACTCCGCAGTTCCAGCCTGAGGCTTCTACTTAACAGAAATGTGTACTGAAATGTTCACATCATGGCTAATATTAGACCAAACTGGGAAATACAGGAATGGCCATCACAAATAGAATAGATGTGGATATGCTTACAATGGAATACTTGGCAGCAATGAGAATGCCTGATATGAAACTACTTACTATAAAATGGTTGAATCTCATAAATATAATGTTGAACAGAAGAAGCCAGGCATAAATGGCTGTATTCTTTATGATTCCATTTATATAGAGTACAAAACCAAGCAACAGTTATTTATGGTTTTAGAAATTAGGATAGTTACACTTGGAGCTAGTAAATGAAGGGGAATATAACAGGGGTGTTTCTGGGTGCAAGTAGTACATTTTTGCTTAATCTAGATGCTCCTTTAAAGGGTGTGTTCAGTTTGTGAAAATTCACTGGGTTGTATACTCTTAGGATATGTGCAGTTTTCTGAATGAATATTATACTTCAATAAGAAGATTATAAAGAACTTTAATTAGCTGGAATTGATATATATGAATGCTGAACTTTATTAAATGTGCTTTTATATGCTTGGAAAATATCATTTCTTTCTGTTTAATCTGTTTAATTGGAAATCTTTATTAATTATTTTCTAGTGTTGAACCAGGCTTGAATTCCTGGGATAAATCCAATTAGTCTTCTTCCTGCATTGCTGAATTCATTTTGCAATATTTTGATGAATAATGGCAGTTTTGTTTCTTCTTTTCATTTCCTTATTCATTTTTTTTCTTCTCCTTTGGCACCGGCTAGAATCTCTAAGGCAGGGATTCTAAGAAGTAGTCCATGAGCTTGAATTTAAATAAAATAAAAAAAAAAACATTATTCTTGTGGGAATGCCTTGGTGAGGGTGTGATATATTTATTAAATAATACACAGCATAGTGAGGACTTAATAAGGGTTCTGTGGTTTTCACCTGACTGGCAAAGGGGTCCAAGGAACAAAAATGGTTAAGAACCTCTGCTCTAAGGCAATACTGAGCAGGAGTGTGATAATGGGCATCTTGCCTCCCTCCTCACTTTAAGAATACTTTCATTATTTTTTCATTATGGTGCTTGCTGTAGATGTTTTGTAGATGTCTCTAATGAGGTTCACAAACTCCCTTACCCCTTGCACCCCCATTTGCTAAGTGTTTTTTTCCAAGTACAAATGTTGGCTTTTATTAAATGCCTTTTCAGCCATTAGTATTTGGTTTGCACGCACGACTCTGAGACACATTCACCACATATATAGGTTTCTGTTTAGTGGGGATTTTCAAGGACCACTGTGGAATCAAGTTCCACAGGTTGAGGCCATTCACCAACCCTCTGCCTTGTTTCCAGGGTGCTTCCCCTTCTGTTTGTGCCTGCAGTGATCCTCCTGGGAAGCTTACATCTCCTAGGCTGCAAAGAACCATTGTGGATCACATCCTTTCTGAGACCCAAAACGCCTAATTCTGGGTCTCTGACAGGGCAGATAGTCAGAGGGACACCATGCCTTCCTTTACTTTATCACTTTGGTGCACCATCGATATACATTGAGGGAATCATTTTACTGAACAAGCTGAGTTTGGAAAGGTCCAAAACAGAAGAAAACTTTATTCTTTGCCCATTGTCTTTCAACCTCCAACTTCAGGATCAGATTACGTGAAATCTTGGGTAGAGCACCACATTTTGGGTTACTCTCAGATAAAACTCCCATTGTCTCTGTAGTCCTAAGAATAGTCCCTTCTCAGTAATTAAAATGTCTTTTCCCTGTGTGACAGTTTGAACATGGATGGACCCCAGAAAATTATGTTCTTAAAGGTAATCCATTTCTGTGGTATGAACTGATTGCAGGAGGTATCTTCGGATTAGGTTACTTCAGTAGGGCATGGCCCAGGGTGGATCTTAATCCTCTAACTGGAGTCCTTTATAAATGGGATGAATACAGAGAAAGAAACACATAGCAGCACAGAGAAAAAAGCCACAGAAGGAGAGAAAAAGCTGGAGGAAGCCAGAAGTTGGAAGCAATGAAATCCAGAAGAGAAGGGGGAGACCAACAGGTGACAGGTGACAGGTGGATAGGTGAAATGGGTCTTATGTTCCCTCAAGCCCTAAGGCAGTGGTTCCCAGAACTTGCCACACTGTGAAATCTTAAAAAATACTGACATCTGATCCCACCTCCCACACTCTTATTTAACTGATGCAGGGTGCAACCCAGGCATGGAAATTTTTTAAAAGCTTCCTCATGATTCTAATATGCAACAAAGGTCGGAAATCACTGTTTTAGGCACAAGGGTCATTATACAAGCTTGTTGTCTTGAGGCCCTTCTAATTGGCTTAAGTGCACGTAACCATCCCATCCCAACACGGACAACTCATCCCAACTACTTCGCGGAGTTGCCTTATCATCTGTCTTACTTTAGACTGTGCAAGCAGGCAGCACATATCATTTTCTTCTAAACTTTGGAATTACATTTTAACATCCTGTCAATTGAGAAAAAGTCCTGGAATTATGAGTAAGAAAGAATAAAAATAATGATTAGATATAGTTTTAGCATATTTATAATCCACAGGAACACATTATTGAAGTATATTGCTATCTGGAAAGATAATGGAAATAATTTTAGCTCTGTTCTGATGAAATAACACATTGTTTGAACCCTGGTTTCATAACTCCCATCTTGAGATGTTTTTATTTTTGCCTGTATTCAGATTTTGAATTTTTTTTTTTGAAGAGAAATAAAATGTGTTGATTTCTTTGGCTGGCTTATTAAAGATTCTTCAGAAATTCTGATTCAGCATCCTAAGAACAGTGTGCTGAATTAAAATCCTCAGCTGGGCAGTAATATACTGAGAGAGCTATAGTTCTGATTGAAGTAACTGCAATAACTGAGCAAATGAGCTCAAATGAATGGCTTAAATATTGTTTGTGCTTTGCAAATTAGATATATACAGGCAAGAAAAATGTTTCTATACTTTCCTTCTACAATTATGCTCAGTTTGTTAAAATATTTCCTATAAATAAGAGGATTGGGATTCTCAAACCTGGTTTCTGATTTTGGCAAAATAAATTTGCAAATAACCTTGATTCTGGAGCATACAATTCCAAATCAAAGCTATTTACAGTGCAATTTGGCAGACTGCAATCCAAAATCAGGGCTATTTAGAATTTCATCATCCCAAAATGTGAAAAAAAAAAAAAAAAAAAAATCAGAGTGAGTTTTCTTTTTCTTTTTGGTAACTTTTCTTTTCATTAAAAATTCTTATACCTTTTTAAATAGCCAAAGCATAGAAAGGAAAATCTTATTAAAAGAGGAAGTGTATCAGTCAGGGTCCTGGCAAAAACAGATGGCACACTCAAATTGGGCAATTTGAGAAGAGTTTAATAAAGTGGGCAGGGTGTGGGGACCGCAGCATGCCTTGGGGTGCCCCCAGACTGGACGGGGGAAATGGAGCAAGTAATTAACCAGAGTCCGGAGAAATAGAGAGCTGGTGGAGGGCATCACCTGAAGACACGCCTTTAGTGGGAGAAGACTGTCAGTCCACACAGCCCAGGGAGGAAGCCAGAAGAGGCATATCAGTCTCGTTCTTCACCGTCCTCCTCTGATGCTCCCTGTCGTGTGCACTCAGATGGAAGCGATACAAGACGTAGGTCTTATTTCTCAGCCTCCGGGGGGCACACAGCAAGGGGGGAGGAACACAGAGGACCCAAGGGGCAAGTGGAAGTTATCCACACAGCCCACCGTTTTGGATCCTTGGCCTCTTTCTTTGGATTTCACCCAGGCAAGAAATTCATTTCCCCAAAGAGAGAGACGTATCCTAATAGAAAGATGCAAATACAGACAGGTTCCTACCTGACATCTTAAAACATTAGCTATAACCTGGGGGTCTGTATGTAAGGCAGCAAAGAATGAAAAGGTGAGGGATACACAATTAATCAACATAAAACAGAGCTGCTGTGGTCCCCAACTGCATAGCTCCTCACAGGTCTGAGGAGCTAATCATTGCTGTCCTCTTCCCATGCCTATTCTGGGAGCTTTACAAAACTCCCAAGCCTCATTCCCACCGCGAGAAATTCTCATTTAATCGGTCTGGGTGTGACATGGGCTTTGGGGATTGAAGAGTTTTCCAAGTGCTTCTGCTGATGTGACCAAAGCGTGAAAACCACTGCCCTAGTGGTGTGATGGATAATAGAAGCTCTATTATGTTCCCCAGTGGTTCTGAGAGACAACAAAGTTCAAGAACTCCTGCCCTGCAGCCTGGCTCCTCAAAGTGAGATCTGGAAACCAGCAGCATCTGCAAACCTGAGAGCCGCATCTTCTGAATCAAAACGTGCATTTGGACAAGGTCCCTGGTGAGGTCCATGTTGCTGACCAGCTGGCTACACTTTGAAAAGCCAGGTTGATGGTTCTCAAACTGAAGTTGTTTTTTTTGCGTGTGGTTTTTTAAAGAGGTACTGGGGATTTAACCTTGGACTTTGTACATGCAAAGCAGGCGTTCAACCACTGAGCTACAACAGCTCTGCTCAAACTGACTATTCAATCACAATCACCTGGGATGCTAGGGAAGTCCACAGAGACCCAGGATCACCGACCTAGAAGAGAGCTCGGCTTATGTGCTTTTAGCAAGTTCCCAGGAGATTCAGCTACGACTAGAGGATTGCTGCTAGAATCTGACAGATATGCGCAGCATTTTGATTTCACAGGCTGTAAGCCCCTGAGTTCCAGCCTCAATTAGCCAACCTGGCAGACTATTTACATTACTCTCAGGTGCTTGAGGCACTGCATTAAATTCCAAACCCTGGGTAAGTGGAGACATTTCCTCACTGCTCAAACCTTATGTTTCATCCTCCCTTGTCTGACACACTTGGGATCCACTCCCTCATATGCTCTCCCACTCATGCCAATAAATATTGGTACCAGTCTATATTTTTTGGTATATATGTTTCCAGAGAAGCCCTACCTGATGCTTCCTCATTCTGACAAGTTGGAATCTAACTGTGCTTGTGAACTGTAGGCGAGGGCTAGAGGATGTGCTTTCCCATGTGAGACTCCTGGCTTAGGTCAAAGGAAGACTGGTTCCTTCTGATGGGGAAGTGAAGGGCCTCCCTGTACTTGCAAGGATTTCAGAAAGATTTGGGAGCCCATCATTCTCAGCTTTATCTGTTTTGGCCCAGATGTTCTTGCCCCATGTTTCAGGGTCACCGCATCTTCAGCAGAGCCCTTACACTGGTCTGGGAAGACTTGCAAGGTCGAGTATTCTTGGGTGCTGTACTCCGCAGCCTTAAGATCAAACTCTGGGCTTTGTCCTCAGCCCTGCATGCCTCCAGTATCTAGGGGCTTGTATTAGTCAGCAAAAGGGGTACTGATGCAAAATACCAGAAATCTGTTGGCTTTTGTGAAGGGTATTTATTTGGGGTAGAAGCTTACAGTTACCAGGCCATAAAGCATAAGTTACTTTCCTCACCAAGGTCCATTGCCACGTGTTGGAGCAAGATGGCTGCTGACGTCTGTGAGGGTTCAGGCTTCCTGGGTTCCTCTCTTCCTTGGGCTTGCTTTTCTCTGGGCTCAGCTGCTCTGTTCTCTCCACAAGGTCACGTGTAGACTATGAGGCTCTCTAGGCTTTGTCTCTGTCCACAAGGCCAGCTGTAGACTATCAGGCAAATGGCTCTGTCTCCCCGGGGCTTCTGCCGTGTCTAAGAGCCGTCTCTATTCCTCTGTGTTCTTCTCCTGTGTGTTCATTTCCCAGTCTCCAGCTCAAAACTCAACATCAGAACTCCAACTCTGTCCTTTGCCATGTCTTTTATCTGTGAGTCCACATCCACCAAAGGGTGGGGACTCAACACCCTACTGACGTGGCCCAATTAAAGTCCTAATCATAATTTAATCATGCCCAGAGGAACAGACCAGTTTACAAGCATAATCCAATATCTATTTTTGGAATTCATAAATAATGCCAAACTGCTACAGAGCTCTTTCTAATTTGTTGCAGAAGCTTTGCGATTTCTACCCGAGTTCTCAGTGGAATCATAACTGCTTTCCATTTCTCATCCACAGCACTGTTGACCTCTTTTGGACCAGATTAATTCTTTATTGTGTGTTGTATGTGGGAGGGGCTGCCCTGTCCATTGTGGGATATTTAGCAGCACCCTGGCCTCTCACCCCTAGATGCCAGTAGCACCCAATCCTTAGTGGTGACAAACAAAATTGTCTCCAGACATTGCTAAAGGTCCTGGGGGTGGGGGGGGGTGTGTGGCAAAATTGCCCATAGCTGAGAAACATTGCTCCAAGACTATCAGAAAAAGCCACTGAATGCCACAGCCTTTTAATCCCTATTATCACTCTAAAGACTAATTGCCACAGTCAATTGATTTTCCTGCAACTTGCCCTTGCTTTCACCTGCCCTTCATTCTACTCCACCCTAATATAAGGTAATCATGGTCCCCACATGCAATTGGTTACTGCTGTCCCTTTCCTTATGGCAAGGAGAATAACACAGCCTCAGAATCTCATGTTGAGAGTCTGTTTTCTAGAGCTATTTCCAGTGCCAATTACTGTATCAGTTAGCATCCCAGCAGGAAACAGATGGTATATTCAATTTGGGCAACTTGGCAACAGGCTAATCAAGGCACTATTTACACGGATGTAGGCCGAAAGTAGGGAAACAAGGGAAAGCGCTGTATCACTGGGCTAGTAATGGCAGTGAGGGCTCCATTCCTGCCTCTAGGCCTGAATAAGTGAGGGGAGGAGGGGGAGGGCAGTTTCTGGGATCCCTAGAACCAATCTGGAGAGGGAGAGAGGGTGAGAAAGAGAGAAGAGGGAGAGGTGTGTGGCCTCCTGCCAGCAGCTCTGAAGCAAGAGGGAGGGAGCCTGAGGGCTCCTTCTCAGTCCTCTCCACTGCTCACGGCCCTATTCTTTTCAGCTGGAGGGCCAACTACTCCCCAGGACACAAGGAAGACCCTGGGTGAAAGTGCTCAGAGTCAGTCTTCTGGCCACATAACAGGGTGAAGAGGGTTGAAGACTAGATCTAGAGGAGTGAAAGGAAGATATCCAGCATAGAGGAGCTGCATTTCTAGCACTGGAAAAATGACATGTATATTGGGTGAAGAGAGAAAATGCCAGACATAGTGCATTGTTTGAAAAGAAACAGATTGGAAGAAATACTTATTCTAGCAATGGAAGAACTTTCATCACTGATATAAAGGCAGTGGCCACCAGAGGTTCTGAGGGGAGGGAGAGGGAAGAATAGCTGTTATATGAGGGCATTTTGGGGACATTAGAATTGTCTTGCATGACGTTGCAATGATGGATATTTTGTCATAACTTACAAAATTTTATGGTACAGAGTATAAACTATAATGTAAACTATAACCCATGGTTAGTGGCAATGCTTCAATATGTGTTCATCAATTGTAACAAATGTACCAAACTAATGAAGGATGTTGTTAATGTGGAAAAGTATGGGAGGAGGAAGGGGTAGAACATATTGGAATCTCCTATATTTTTTATGCAACACTTATGTAATCTAAAACTTCTTTAAAAATAATTTAAAAAATTAAATACAAATAGTGGGGCAACTTGGAAAATGTCAACAAAATTACCAAAAATAAAGGGATATTATAAAACACCATATAAGCACATGTGTTTCTGAAACCATGGGTGAGAGAGCCGGGGGTCATGACTAAAAACCAAGAATCACACCAGACCCTGCTTCTCAGGATGTCTTCTTCCCCCACACCTAAATTCCTTCTGAGCTTGTTTTATTGGCATCCAAACTCAGCCATAAATGGAAGGCCAAACTCAGCTGCCAGTGAGAGACTGGAGCATGTGTAAGAAATACTTGTCTCTGAGTCACCCCTGAGATGCTAAGAGCAAAAATCACCCTCCTTGGAACCAAGATTACAGGGTGAGGAGTTATCAGAAGCAAATAAAATGTGAGGGGTCCCTCAAAGGAAGATAAGATGTGGCCCACTGGCACCTTTCTACAACCAACCAACCAACCAACCAACCAACCAACCAACCAACCAACCAACCAGAATAGGCCAGTCTGAATCCCATCTCTGTCTCTACCTGCCTTTGTTTCCATCCTATAAAGCTCCCTTCTTTCTTGGAACAGGGAGACAGATTTGAGCTTGTCACCTGTCTCCTTGTAGGTTGATCTTGCAATAAGTCTCATTCTTTTCTCAAATCCTGGTGTCATGGTATTGGCTTCTGTGCACATCAGGCAGTGAGCCCATTGCTCGGTGACATTTCTCTTCCCTTCTTTATATTCACTAACTCAATAGGGCAAAAATTCCCATTTTATTTAGCCAAGGTCGAAATGTCAGTGCTAAACTTTTGCTAGTAGTAATCTGATTGCTCCCCATCCTACTGACTCTGCCTCTAAATGGCCTTTGAACCCATTCCCATCATTTCTTTTCCACTGCCTCTGCCTTCATTTGACAAAATCTGCTTTCTTCTGGACAATTCTGAAGGTTTTCTCCTTTCCAATTTTTTCTCTTCACTATCAACAGTTATTCTAAATCAAAATCTGATAATGCGAATTACTTGACTAAATAATTTTCAATACTCTCTGTTGCCTACAAATAAAGTATATAACATTTACCATCGCTCCAAAAGAGAATGCCCTCAATCTATTTGGCTCTCCTTATCTCCTAAAATTCTACCCACATAACCCTGGGTAAATGAATCACCATTTTCTGGATACTCCATCTTTTCAGACCTCTGTACTAATGAGTACTGTTCATTTTACTTTGAGTGAACCATTTTCCCTCCCACCCAATCACCCCATATTCTTCACATGGAAAATTAGTAGTTTACTTACAGAAGTCAACTCAACTATCAACCTTCAGCTTACCCAAAGTGTCTGGGCAGATTTAGTGTTAGGAAATGGAATTATTATACATCCTAAAAATATTCAATGTTGTTAATACAAAAAATAAATCAATGTGATGTCTTTTACCTGTTAAATTGTCAGGGCCAATGTTCATAAATGAACAGTTAGCCAATTGATTAATAAACCTTTTGTAAGAAGAGAAAACAATATACTTAACATATCCATACTGTTGATCCAAGAATTTGGTTTTTAAGAATTTATAAACCCAATAATAATACACATGGTTTTTAGCCCTGACATCGCTACTGCTGTACTGCAGCATTGCCTTCCATACCTTTTCATTTCAGGTGGGCACTGCTCATAGAAATTACCCTCTCAGTCTCCACTCCTCACAGCTTCCTGTTCAGAGACCATCACCATCTCCACTTTATAGGTGAGGAAGCACACTCCAAGAGGTGGATTATTATGCTGAGGTTCATGCAAATAGTTATTAACCTGGTCTCTCAGCCAGGTGTGCACTTATAACCAGGAGATGAAACTGCAGACAAGAAATTATCTATGGAGAGAGTCCTGACACCATTACTTGCTATTTTAAAGACTTAGAAAAAAAATCTTTAATTTGCATGAATAGAAGCACTTTTTTTTTTTTTAAACTGGATACATATAAAAAATTTTTTTGAATCAAACAATATGTTACACAATATATTTGTTTCATAGTAACCCAATCATACAGTATTTGTCCTTTTGTGTCTGGCTTAAGAACCACTTTTATCAACTTTATTTCTTTTTTTTTTTTTTTTTTACCGGGAGGTCCCGGGGATCGAACCCGGGTCCCTCCATATGGGAGACGGACGCCCAACCAGTTGAGCTACATCCGATCACCCAACTTTATTTCTAAAGAAGGTTCAGATTACAGAAAAGTTACATAAAAAATATAGGGGATTCCCATATGCTCTACTCCCTCCCCCTCCCACACTTTCGCACACTAACAACATCTTTCATTAGTGTGGTACATTTGTTACAATTGATGAACATAAATTAAAGCATTGCTACTAAGCATGGTCTATAGTTTAAATTATGGCTTACACTTTGCACCACACAATTTTATAGGTTTTGACAAAATATATAACGGACTGTATCCGTCATTGCAATGTCATGCAGGACAATACCAATGTCCCCAAAATGCCCCATATTACACCAATTCTTCCCTGTCCCTCCGCTCAAAACCTCTGGTGGCCACTGCCTTTATATCGATGTCACAAGTTCTTC
Source organism: Tolypeutes matacus (assembly GCA_026826555.1). Classification (NCBI taxonomy): domain Eukaryota; kingdom Metazoa; phylum Chordata; class Mammalia; order Cingulata; family Chlamyphoridae; genus Tolypeutes; species Tolypeutes matacus. The sequence goes on along the minus strand of JAKSZT010053798.1, from coordinate 11,552,486 downwards.
CATTATTAGAATAATAATGTCTACTTTGGTCCATAGTTGCATTCCCCCCTTATGTTTGTTCATTCCTCAATATTGAGGATTTTGAGATGCTGATGCCCACTCTGCTTCTGATTGAGAGGGGACTTAGGTCCCATGGGGCAGATGGATGGAACTGTCTTGCTTACAGTTGTAGATGCTCTGTTTTTTGGGGTGGGTATTGTCCTTCATCACCATTTTGTTAGTTGTCCTGGGCGAGTCCAGTGAACTGGAAAGTATGTGTTGGCTGCAGCTCTGTTGAGATTCAGGACTCAACCGGCATATAACAGCCAGAAGATTTAAGTCTCTGGGACATATATTTAACAGGTATAGTGCTAATTATAGGTTCAAATAAAATGGGCAGGAGAACCATGAGCAGAAAAATTATAAATGAGTAACTCTGACACATTGGGGAGATAGGTTAACATATATTGCAAGGTAAGGCCCACCGATGGGGTGCTGATTTCCTGGGGTCATCTGCCCTGCCCATAGTGTCCAGATGTCTCTAAAACCCTCAGAAGCACCCCTGCTTGAGGCACTGTTTACTGTGACAGTCAGTGACATATTCCTGAGACGTGTATAAGTGTAATCTCTGGAAAGGCCTCCTGACTCACTTTGAAATCTCTTAGCTGTAAAAACTCTTTTGTATTTAATATTTCCCTCTTTAGGTCAGGGGCCTCCCTGGCACCAACGGATTATTACCAAGTTCCAACTAGTGGTGCGTTTGGAAAAAGAATAGAAACATATTTTTATAAATCATACTATCACTAAGTTTTGAAATTTGCAGCCAGTAAAGATAAGGTTTTGGTAAATATTTCAATAACACAAGAGATACTCATTATATAATAGAGAATAAAAACATGTTTAAACTGTAGGTACCACATAATCCATAGAGATGTATCTATCTATCTATCTATCTATCTATCTATCTATCTATCTATCTATCTATCTATCTATCATCATCTATCTATACTATATCTTTGAAAATATACTAAAATTTTTTTTCTGGTTATGGAATGATGAATGATTTTTCTTTTTCATTTACACAGTCCTATGTTTTCCAGGATATTGACACAGAATATGTATCATTTTCAAAACAGGAATGAAACTCATCAAAACATAAAGATCCATATTTGATGCCTACTGCAGGATTCAGAAAACTGATTGCCATCTGATGGACGGCTGAGCTTGCAAGCACACCAGGCCAGTTGGTCTCACACGGAAGTTGCATCAGAAGTACTGGGAAATTCAATACAACACGGACGGCCGGGCCCCATCCCAAATATTCGGATTCAGCAGGTCGGGGATGAGGCCTGAGAGCGACATCTCTAACAAATTTCCACAGGATGCCCTTGATGCTACTCTGGGGTGACTCAGAACCACCAATTTAGGCTTCATGGGTGCCAGGCTCTTTCTTGGCAGCAAAACTAATGGCACATCTCACAGATCCATCCTGAGATTCCTGTTCCCCTCTCTCCTTGCAAATCCCACGTCTCCCAGTTTGTTGGTTTATTACCTCCATTTTATGAAGCATGTTCTCCAGGAACTTCCTGAGAAGGAGCAGAGAAGTCTTTTTTTTTTTTTTTTCCCAACATTCACTTGTTTATTTTTTTAAGCAGAAAGTTTTTTCCAAGATATAAACAATTTTTGTTAAACTATAATACAGTGGGAGTAAAAATGAACTGAGAATCTGTTTCTGCTGCACAACAGCGAATTGCCATATTGTTTTCTGACTTCTGACTTTGCTGCTGAGAGGCCCTATGCCCTGGTGATTTCCAGTCCTTTGCAAGGTGACCTGTTTTGCTTATGGGAGGCTTTTAAGATTTGCTTTTTATCTGTGATGTTCTGAAATCCCACAATCATGTTCATTCATGTGGATCTGTTTTCATTCAGTTTTCAGTCTGACCAAGTTCTGTGAATAAGCCCCTTGAGAGTCTTATGATAATTATGTTGAATTTATAGATTACTTTGGGAAGTATTGACACCTTTATAATATTCAGTCTTTCCATCCATGAACATAGAATAAATCTCTCTGCATTTTAAAATATTCTTTTATGCTTTGCAATAAAATGTTTTATAATTTCCTCATGAACACCTTTACATTTCTTTTAGATATATTCCTAGGTTTCTTTTACATTTTGCTCTTATTGCAAATGTATCTTTTGAAGGGGGCTTTTTTTTTTTTTCAGGAGGTACCGAGTATTGAACAAAGGACCTCGTACATGGGAAGCAGGAGCTCAACCACTGAGCTACATCTGCTCCCTTAAAGAGGACATTTTATAATTGGTTATTGCTGGTGCATAGAAAAGCTTACTGAATTTTGTATATTGATTTTTGATTTACCAAAGTTGTTGGTTACTGGTAAGTTTGAATATTTTTTCCTTTTGGGGTCTCTTTGATTTCCTTTGTAATCAGTTTTGTAATCTGCAAATAGCAATTTTGTTTCTTCCTTTCCAATTGTAAGCCTATCACTCATTTTGACATCATTTTGTTAACAGCTAAAGGGGTGTTCCTGACTTTAAAGGCACTGCTTCCACTACTCCAATATTAGGTATGCTAATTGCTGGAGGTCTTTGGGAGATATACTTTATCAGGTTGAAAAAGTTCACTCCAATCCCTAGTTTGCTAAGTGTTTCATTTTTTAAAAATCACAAATGGATGTCATAGTAGCAACTGCTTTTCAGCATCTGTTATGGTGGACATACAGTTTTTCCCATAGTTATCTGTTAAGGCTAATTGCATTCATTGTTTTTCTAATGTAAAACATCCTTGCAGCAAGAGGGTAAAGTCTCATTCTTCAGGGTATGCGCTAAGCCTCCTTGGTCGAACCATTCCTCTACCATGCTCAGCACTGCCATTGGATGGCCTGGATCAACCAGGAGAGGGCTTGAGTGCCTCTGATGAGATCTCCTCTTCTCTCCTGTCCCCACTAACCATCATTAAGGCATTTCTGCCCAGCAATATTCACCTCAGTTACCGGAAGAAGCCCAAATCTTCTAGACCATCTTCCACCACCCAGACTCTCCTCTCCATATGACTATAAGTTTCCTAACATAATTCAGACCTTCATTTTCCTCAACCTTACAAATTCTTCCATGGCCTAGAGTCAGCAAAATGCACCACATTCTCAACCTCCTCTTTGAACATCCCCTTTAACTTCTTGATGTAATTACATTTGCTCTTTTCTCCCAGCCCCTCTTATAGGGTGGCTGTTTTCTTTCCACACTCCTACAACGGATCCTGGAGTTAAGGCAGGTTTCTTTGGCAGAGTATAGTTTCCAAAGATGCCCACACCAATATCTATTATCCCATCCCACATGCTCTTCCTAGAATATGACGTTGACACTCCTGCTCTAAGATGGCAGCTCTATCTTCCCTTCCCTTGAATTTAGATGGAACTTTGTAACTCCTTCAATGGATGGAAAGTGTTGGTATTACCATGTGACTACCAAGGCTCTCTCCCTCTGGGGCTGCTTGCCCTTAGAAACCAGCCCCTATATTGTGGGTTCAGTCCCAGCCCTGCTCGAGGCTAAGAGCCAGGATCAGGAGAGTAATGAGCCTTCAGATGTTTCCAGCCCTCAGGCTTCATAGAAACCAAGGAATAGAAACAAACCATCCCAGGTGTGCCCCGTCTGAATTCTTGACTCATGGAAACTGTGAGAGATAATAAATGAGTATTGTTGTTTAAAGCTTTGACTTAATTTGTTATGCAACAGTGGATAACTAATACATGTCCTTAATGTTTCTGATTCCTGTTTCCAGATCATTATCCCAGCCTCCATACAAAAAGCCAAGAGTCTTTGAAGCTCAAACCCTTAGCATATATCAAAATTACTCCCCTTATCCCTTGAATGTTTAGCTCCTAATTTGCCAAGTCCTTTTACAACAACTCACCCTTCATACCTGTTGATTATACGAGACTTCTCATAGAAAATATTTCCAATACCCTGGTGCTTCTCATTTCCTTGAGCTCCCTAGTTCCGATGATATTGTCCACTCTCAACATCAGCCACTGATGTTCCTACCCTCAGTGCTATCATCACCAATAACTGCAACCCCTTCATAACCTCAATTTTACATATTCAGCTCTCTGACCACAAACCTATATCATCCCAACTGCAACATTTGATTCCACTGGGCCCCCCAATAAATTAACCTTAACCATGTCACTGTCCTTTATCTCTCCCTCCCTTCTGCCCGCTGCCCCTCCCCCCCAATTTCTGACTTCCTTTCCAAGCTTAAGAGTCCCTGGTTGATCCTTGTAGTCACTGTGATATCCCTTACCACTCTTTCCCTTCATTCCTGGAAAAATCTTGCACCTATTTAAATCCAATTCTACATGTACTCTTCATCTGCATCCAAGAAAGTGAAGATGACCAAAGAAAAACATATGAAGATAATGACTGGTCTCACTAATTTTATGACCAGTATTTTTAAGAGACTTTCTAGTGCTTATTACCAATCATCCCACATTTCCTGTATCTTTTCAATCTCCCACGCTCCCAAAAGTCACTTTTAATCTCCAACACTTCCTTTCCTCTCCTCACTCTCAAGTCAAGACTTTTTTCTTATTTCTATTTCTTTGAGAAAATATAAACATTAAATGAGAACTTTCACAGCTCCCACCACCGAACTGTCTGCATTTGTATTCTGCCTTGCCCTCTGTTACACTGAGTGAAACTCCATGTTCCTGAAGTCAAGTGTCTCCATGTGTGTGGCTTCCATTCCCTCTTTCCAACTCAGGAACACGTGAAGCATCTCTCCTCTGTAACAGTGAAGATTCTCTCTTGACTGGACCATGTATGCTTGTTTAAAAAACTTGAAGCATAGCCATCAATTCCATGTCTCCCTCAGCAATCCCTCACTTCTTTTAGAAGACTTTTAGAAGACTTGCTTGAAAATGTTCCCTATACTTCTTTTCTCCACTTCATGTTCTCTCATTCTGCTTGATACCACTCCAACAAGCTGTCACTACTCCTCCCACTTCATAGAAACTTCACTTGATAAAGTCATCTAGATCTCCATGTGGCTAATTCCAATGACTATTTCTCAATCCTCATCTTCCTATATAAAATAACAGCATGTAACACAAGGTATTCTTCCGTTCCTGTTTCTAACAATTTCTTCATATATACGGGGACTCTGTACTCTTTGCATGACTTTTCTGTAAACCTATAACTTGTATAATAAAACATTAAGGCAAACAAAAAAGTTTCTTCACTTGGCTCCTGGGAATGATTTAAACCAAGCCCTCTTCTTAGTGTGTTTCTGCCAATATAGATTCTCTTGGAGGAAAAACCCCCAGCAGCAAGTTACTTCTAGGGATTTCCTTTTTTTTTTTTTTTTTAATTAATTTATTTTTTTATTGTGGGTAAAAATCAAATTTTTCACAATACATACCAATATTTGTAAAATGATATATAAATATATATGCATATATGTGCATTTGCTTACAAAAATGTTATTTATATATATATATACATATATTTTAAGAGGTGCTTAGATTACCTAAAATATTACACAGAACCCACTGGGGTTCCCATGTTGCCCACCTCCCACACCTCCCACCACATCCCACACAAACATCTCCCACAAGTGTGGCCCACCACCCTCAATGAACTTACACATCCTGGAGCCTTGCCACCAACCATAGACCACAGTTCACACTGTAGACCACTCTCTCTCCCACTCAGTTCTGAGTGGTGTGTGCTGATTTAAAATGGCCTACATCCGTTGCCACAACGGCACTCAGGACAACCTCCAAATCCCGAAAAAGCCCCTGTATTTCAACTGCACATCCCCTCCCTGCCCCAAAAGTGTCCAGTGGCCACTGGCTCCACCTCACTGTTATAATAAAAAAAGAGGCCATTTTTTTTGTAAATGGAAATTATCTTTATTAGTATAAATGGAGTTGATGAACAGGCATCAAGTATTTTTCTCCCTTCAAATCTCCTCATTTGCTTATCTCAGAAAAAGGGCATTTTATGATTTGCAAAAGTTCTCTTTGTCTTACCAATGCAGAATTGTTTTGTTGTTTTATTTAACTGAAATTAACATGCATGCTAGGGTGTAGCTGATGTTTTCTAATTGGATTGTTCAGAGGATATGTACCTAGAGTGTGAATAACATTGGTTGGAGGGGCGGTGCCTCCCTTGGCGGCCACCACCTGGCCCCACCATTTATTTACACATGCAACATATTTTTCCATGAAAGATTTGTGGTGGTTGACAAAGACAAATAAAAGCGAAAATAGATGATACACATTAAAAGTAGAAGTGACAAAAAAGAAAATCAGCCAAAGATGGGGGAGTAAAATGGTGCCAGGAATGGGGCAAAATTGAATGAATGCAGTCAACTATAAACTTTTCAGCAGACAAAGCAAAAAAGGAAAACCTGTTATTTATTTAATTCACTGTCCAGGATCTGAAAATAAACTAAATTTTCAGAAGACGTACGACGAATCTTTTATGAATACCAGAGAGGACTTCCTTGCATGGTAATCACTTCATGCTGTACATAAAACTGTTCTTGAAAGCCTCATTTACATAAGCTCCAGTAATGTGTTCACAGCTTCTTTATTTTTTACCCTGACACTCATTGGATATATATTTTGTCACATTAAAGGGGATTAGAATAAGAGTAAGGATTCTTGGCACTACTGTCACGTGTTCCAGGTCCTAGCCTCCAACTTTCTTTGATGTAGAGATGGATGGTAAATATCTTCAGGGGAAGATAGAAATTCTTCCTCAGTACAGATTATCTTAGCCAAGCTTTCAGTATCTACTGGATAGCCATGAGCTCAAGGTTGTGTGTTCCAGAAAGTGACTTCTATGTTTCCTAATCCATATGACTTTACAGATATTGTCTTTGGAAAGCTTGAGAAGATTAACAAGCCTAAACAGAAATATATGTTCAGCCATTTCAAAGAAACTATCACTTACACATGGGCAAAGAGATCAAGAAAATCAGCAAGACACCCAAAAGTGTGATTATTGAGTAAGAGCAGAAAATTACAGCTCTATCAGGACAAAGGGAATGAGCAGAGCAGTTCAACACCTGCCTAAGACCACAGAGAAAATTCAGTCCACAGACGAATTAAATATTCACAAGGCGAGAGCAGGATTCCAACATTATTATGGATACTTACAATGTTTTGGGGAGTGCTAGCTGGCTCCAACTTAAAATTGGGTGCTTTTTCTCCTTATGAGTCTAAAAGTACACCAATGTTTCCATCATCCCACATCCCATTTCTGTTTCCAGATACATGTAAAGCATTTATTAGATCATGTTCAATTAAACAAATCACCAGTGCATAACAAACAGCCTCCAATCACATAAAATCACTCCTGCCTTGTTAAAACCTCATTTGTTATAGGAACTCTTAAAAACGTAAGGTGCCTCCAAGGAAAAATTATTACTACTCATATTGCAACAGGAAATAATGCTCCTTATAAATCAATACCAGCAGGGATGTTCTTATTAAAAAGCAATCCACAAGTCAATTGCTAATTTCCAGTCGACAGCATAATTTAGTAAGGCACACTGTTGCCATTTTGGTGGCCAGTGATCATTTTCAGAAAGAGCAGGGGTTATTTTAGCAAGGTTCTGATAGAAGCAATTTGCAATAGAAATAAAATAGAATCAAGGATTTGCATATCAACTTGTTTTTTAGCATTGGGATACTTTCTTTAGCATTGGGATTGAAATTGAACTGTGGGAGAATTAGAGACAGGTGATTGTCATGGCCAGGCCAAGTTTGGTTGCAGGAGAGTTTCATAAAGGAGGGGCTCCTGAAATAGAGAACGTCTTAGCTCCTAAGGCTGTGTAACAAAGAACCACAATCTTGGTGACTTACAACAACAGCAATGCATTGTCTCACAATTCTGGATGCTGGAAGCCCAAAGTCAGTGTCAGCAGGGCCAGGCTTCCTTGAAAGTTGCTGGGGAAGCATCTGTCCCTGACTTCTCCCCAGGCTTCTGGCTCGCCTGCAATTCATGCATTCTTTGCTTCACTTGTCATGTGGCCTTCTCCCCTCTGCCTCTCTGATGAATCCAGTTTCACCTCATCTTATCTAATCATGTCTTCAAAGATCTTATTTCAAAATAAGGTCACAGCTACAGGACTGGGGTTATGGCTTGAAAATGCCTTTTGGAGAGGACACAGTTTAAGCCATAATGGAGGCCTAGGAGAGTCAGCAAGGAGCGGCAGTGTGTACCGCCAAACCTCAGACTTCGTATTCAGGACAAGGCATGCGGTAAGCCATGTTACCTCTTCTGTGCTGCAGACCGGCTCTTTCAGGAAAAGAGCCCTCAAATTTCCTGGAGGGACCCTGCTAAAGTGCAGATTTTGAGTCAGGTGAAGGAGGACCGAGATTCTGCTTTCCTAACAAGCCTCCAGTAGATGCTGATGCTTCAAATTCAAGGAGCAGACTTTGTGTCATGAGGCCCCAGTCTGTTTTTTTTAAAATTTCATCCAATACTTCTTCTGTGCAGAGGAGCTCCCATTTCATAAAAAGACATTGTTAGGAAGGTGTGGTCTCCCCTTTTCAACTGACTGTTACTTTATCTCCCACGGAAGAAGAGTAGGGAATGTTTCTTGATCACTGAGGATGTACCAAGTGCTATTGTCTAAGAGCCTTACATGAACATGACATTTTAATTACTTTACACTTTATTTAATCTTTACAACAACCCATTGAGATTGCTGCTGTTATTACTTCTAGTTTATGGATGAGGAAATTGAGGCATGGGGGTTAAGCAAAGTTCCCCAGGCCAAGTGGTCAGTGGTGGGATCTGGACTGATAAAATGTGGGTGTTTGAGCCTTTGCTCGTGACATATGTAGCAGTTTGATAATATTTATGAATTCCAAAAAAGAGATATTGATTAGGTTTGTAAACTGGTCTCTTCCTCTGGGCATGATACTCTTTGATTGTTTTAAATTAAAAGGTTTTTACATTTATTTGATTAAATTAAAATTAGGGCTTTGATTCAACCATGTCATTAGGGCATGCAAGGTTGAGTCCCTGCCCCTTTGGTGGGTTATATAAATGGACATTCAATCAAGGACACACAGAAGTAAGTACACAGAAGAAGATACACTGAGGAAGGGAGGTCCATAGACATGAAAGAGAGTCCCATGGCCCCGGGAAGAGAGATGAGCCCTCCGCCTGACAGTTTACAGATGACTCTGTGAAGATACCAGAGCAGCCGAGCCTGGAAAGAAACAAGCCCCCCCTGCCTACAGCTGAGATCAGAAAGAGCTGGGACCACAGAGTCTTAAGTGGAGGAAGGAAGGCTGAACCCTTGCAGACATCGCCTACCATCTTGCTTCAACACATGGCAAATGTCATTGGGTGAGAAAGTTCCTCTCATGGTACCTTGAGTTGGACCCTTTAGGGCCTTGTAACTGTAAGCTTTTACTGCAAATAAATACCCTTTATAAAAGCCGACAGATTTCTAGAACTTTGCATCAACACCCCTTTGGCTGACTAATACAACATGTGTTCTTTGTTAAACTGCCAAGAGATTGGCGATTTAGCCTCACATTAATTGCATAATTCTTGAATAATTTTGCACAATTTACTTCCTTTTAAGTTTTTCTTTTTCGTTTATCTAAAAACTATTACTGATTCTATCCTTTTAATCTATTTGATTTAAAGCATTACTTACCATTAGATTGCTGATATTTTAATATATATATTTACGTTAGACATTTAAAAAACACATGAAAAGAATAAAGAAATGCTAAATAAAAAGTTTAGTCAAATTAGTAACAGCTCATCACGGAACTCACATATTCCTTTAACAAGAATAAAGTCCTTTCAATTCTGGTTTTGCTACACAATTATACAAATGTTATCTTTCACACTGTTTGTATCCATTCTGCCACCCAAATATGTGTAGATGTATAGTAGCAATTATTTTTTATTGAAATGATCTTACCTTTTCATTTTAGAATCGATGTCCTGGTTTTTATAATTAAAAATTGCTTAATTGAAAAGCAAGTCTATGCATCTCCTTGAATCCTCTATCTCAAAGCAACCACCAAGAATCCAGTATTATTTTGGTGTATATATTTCCAGAATTATCTATCTATCTATCTATCTATCTATCTATCTATCTATCTATCTATCTATCTAAATGCTAAATGTATATAATATATATTTACTGTTAATATATTTATTGTTAATAATATATTATTATAAAAATCCTGATTCTGTCACATCTTTCTCGAAGCTATTTGTAACTTACTTAAACTCTTTGAACTTATTTCCTCATCCAAAAAAGAAGAGAAAATAACAGCGCTTACTTCATACAATTATGAGATAGAAATGAGTTAATATATATAAACACCTTTGAAATATGCCTGACACATAAAAAAAGCATTAGCTAGCAGCATCATTTTCATCATAATTTGAATAAAATTTTATGTTTTGATATTTTTCAAAAAATTTCTTCCCTAATGTCATAGAAACGTAAATTTCCTTTTCCACGTCAAATAGTGGTTTGTTTATATGGACTAAACTGAAATGTAGATTATTTTTCCAATGTTTGGAGCCATTATCTTAGAATAGACTGTTAGAAATGGTTACAATTAGTTTAAGACTTTATATATCACTACATTTATTTAAAAAACAAAACACTGACACATATATCGGATTGATCTTTTTGTGTGATCAATCTAAGTCCCCTTTATTTAATTCTATTGGTTTTGATTTGTTTTTCAAGTTTCAAATTTATTTCAATTTTTATTTTTTGCTTTTCAAGTTGGTTATACATGGTGTCCCTCTTTTTGCAAAATTTGAACTGCTAGAGCTCTTTCAAGATCTGCTACTTGCTATCAGTGTTCTTGGATTGGTACCACCCTGGTCCTTTGTGAAGCTGGCTTCAGTCCAAACTGCTGAACAAGCAAAGCCCCTAAGCCAATGTGTTCTGCTGGAGTGAGGTGGGATACTCTTCAATGCCAACTGGCTGGACAGTGGACACTGAAAAGATGGTGGCGCAGATATAAAGCCGCAATCTCAGATTGCCTGGACATCTTGGCTCTTTCTGTCTTCCCCCGGTCTGCTCCCCTGATGGGGATGTAGAATCCCATTGCCACATCCAAGGTAGCCCCCGAATTAGTGAGGAGAAGCTGCTCCTCTCTTCACACGTACAACTTTGTGATCTATGATTTACAAGAGAGAACATGGAGGGTGTTTGGTTTCAGACCACCAAGTGCTATTCTAAAACCCAGCTTTATCAATGTTGTAGATCAGACAAAATCCTTGCAAATTCTGGCAAAACATTAACTGTAAATCTTAGCCTTTGAAAGTGGAATGATCGTTCATGAGTTTTCATAGGCAGTATTTTGGAACTTTCTAATGAGATCTCAGTTTAATTTAGGCCCAAATGATTTTCTTACTCAAAACCCCAAAGCATTGTACTTTCAGGAAAAAACTTCCAAGAATTCTTAAGCATTCTTAGTCTTTTGCAAGTTTGCTACTTCTTTTGATGTCTTAAATGTCATTTTAAATGGAAATTGGGAAAGCATGAATCAGACATCAGTTTAAATTCAAATCTTTATTCAGACCCTACTAGGGACTGCGTGCTTATTTAGTTCCACAATTTTGTTTCATAGTTGGGAACAAAAATACGGGTTCAAACATCTTTCATTACTTGCCATAGTATCACAGATAGTAAAAGGTTAAGTCCAGTTTTGCTGTCTTTTTAATGCGAGGCTCTTCAGCTGTCTTCCATGTGAAGATAATAAAATGACACTTTTAATTTTTCACTAGCACTTCAGAAACTCCTTCACATACACTATCTTATGTGCTTCTCACAACTGCCATGTGAGGTAGGCAGGGTTAGACTCATAATTCCCGCTGACAGAGGAGGAGATTGGGGCTCAGAGGGGTTAAGCAGCTCACCATGGCTATGCCGAGAGGCATCGTTTTTGTGGAAGGGAGCATGGCGGAGTGGAAAAATACACTGGCTGAGAAGACACTGCTGTCTTTTCCTGTCTTCTGTGCCGGCCCTGAAGTCGGCATCTTTAAATAAGACACATAATTGAATCACATAAAGTAACAGTAATTCTCTATTTACTAGCCCATTAGGCTAATTAGAAGCTTAGGGTAATGAATGTGATGAGAAGATAGCTGGCAAAGCAGGCAAAGGTTGGGCCAGGCAAACGGAAAGGAAAAGGTGACAAGACAGTGGTGTCTTAGCATTCCTAAGCTCCTGTGGCAAATACCACATAGTGGGGTGGCTTAAACAATGGGAATTTATTGGCTCCCTGTTTGAGGCCGGTTTAGGTATCCTCAAGGTGATGCTTTCTCTCCAAAGCTTGTAACGTACTGGTGATGACTGCCAACGTTTCTTGGGCTTTCTGGTTTGTATCCCTGCTTTGTGTCAGGGATGGGGCTGTGACAGTGAGTCCAGCTCTTGGAGACTTCTGACTGCACAGTTATGTAATTTATGCACTATGGGCAAATGGAAACATTAAAAGGTTTTGAGCAGAGTCATGCTGTGCATTCACTGCGTCTCAACTGAATTAAACAAATTAAGTAACTTTTTAAGATTTCAACTATTTACAGTATATAGTTTTGTTTTTCTTTTTTAAATTTTTAAAAATTTTTATTTCTCTTTCTTTTTATTTTTTATTATATTATTTTGGTTTTTTATTTCTCTTACAGTATATAGTTTGTACACTGTAAAAATTATGTGCTTATCCATTGATTTGTTAGATGTCTAAAGCAAATATGTAGATCTAGAAACATAGGCTAATATTGGTGAAAATAATCATGAAACTCTTCAATGTTTACTTTCTCTACCATGCATTGTGGGGGAGTACAGAACTGGACTTAAAATGAATAAGACTATGTCGGTGTTTATTTCAAATTCTTATTTTGTTGAGAGTTTAGCAATGGCATAGTAATGGTATCTCTTCTAGTTCTCATAATATGTATAGAATTATTCATTTATTTCTACAGATTTTTTGTTGGTTTCCCAGGGCCATCTTATGGGTTCCATTGCCAAGAGAATGACCATCTATTCTCATTTTTATTTCTTTTTTCCCAATGAGCAAACATATACATTCTTCTCAAGTTTGCTAGAATTTATGTTTTCTACCCTCTTCCTCCTTGAAAACATAGAAGGCTGATCAAATTCATACGAAACATAAAGATGTGTCACTCTCATCTAAAGGAAAATTCAATGTTTCTAGAGTTAGTTGTAATTTTAGAAGTTTGTATAGACCATTCAGTGCCCCAAACCACAGATGACAAAAATGTAAGGATGCCTCACAGGAAATCTTTAAGATGCAGTGATAGTTCAGTCCATCCCAATGTGCCGTGGCTCTAAGAAAGGTAGCAGGTGTGTGTTAGAGCTGAGGAAAATGAGAAGATGCACTGATACTGCCAATTTACAAATGCAATGAGATTCTTTTTAAAAGCACATTTAGGCATTCCTGTCATACTACATGAAAATATTTTAAATCATGCCAGCCTTATCCACAACTGTCATTGAAGCAAATACTTCAAGAAAAACCTGTATGAGGTAGAATGAAAAATGAGCACAGTTTCAAGGCAACTAATGGTGCATCTATCACTTCCTGCATCCTTCTCAGAAATTTGAAAGTAAGTCTAATACGGAAGACTTTGACTATCTCTGTGATTCCCAGAAGGTCTTGCATTGCCAAAAAAACTGCAAATGCCTGTGAACAGGTACTCAGAGCTCCATCAAGTCTAGATGATAAATTCAGGCATTTTTCACCAACAGCTTAATCGATGACTTCTCATTCTTTGCTTTTTCCCTTTCCTCTTTCTTTCTATGCATGCATTGCATTTCTATTCCAGGCTAGAGCCTAGACTTCTACTGGGGAGTTAGAAAGAAAGAAGGCAGAGGGGCTTATCAAATATACCTCTAGCTCCTACCCAGAGGTCTGTGATTCACATTTTCAAGTCTTTGAATGTGAGATGTAGGCAGAATGAAAATACATATGATGTTATGCTTTAAGGGCCCATTGCTTATATTATAGTTTTCTTTGCATAATTATCATCACCATAAAATTTTTAGTAGCATGCAATTTTAATATGTATCTTTGTGTGTGAAGATTTAATTGTTGTTTGGCTTGATTTTTAATTGAAGGTACTGACCTTATGACTTACCGAGTAACATTGGCATGCAATTTTAGAGATATAAGGGTAATAGCATAGTGATTGTTAAAAACCTATAATACTTGATCTCAATCAAGCTGAGTCAGTCTGTGGTTTAGAGCATCTTGATATTTTTAAAACCCACTAAAGTGGATTTGCATTTTTAAAGCATCTGAGTCATCTTTTTTTTTTTTTTCTTTATTAGAGAAAATGTGGTTTTATGGAACAATCATGCATAAAATACAAGATTCCCATATACCACCTTATTATTAACACCTTGGTCTGGAACATTTGTTACAATTGATGAAAGCACACTTTTATAATTGTACTATTTACTATAGTCCATGTTTTAACTTAGGGTTCACTGTTTGTGTAGTGCAGTTCCATGGATATAAAAAAATTTATTAATACCGTATATACAACCCAACATTTCCCCTTCTAACCACATTCAGATATATATTTCAGTGCTGATAATTATGTTTCACAATGTTGTGCTACCATCACTACCATCCATTACCAAAATATTTCCATTGTTTCAAATAGGAACCCTGAACATTTTAAGCCTTAGCTCCCCATTCTCTATCCCTACCCCATCTAGATTCTGACTCTATGAGTTTGCTTATTCTAATTCTTCCTCATCAGTGAGATCAATCATTATTTGTCCTTTTGTGTATGGCTTATTTCACTCAACGTAATATCTTCAAGGTTCATCCATGTCGCAGGTACCAGAATTTGTTTTTATTAATAAAATTTATTTTTTAGGTTTACAGAAAATAGAGAGTTCCCATATACTTATCCTCTCTTCTCCCTGTCTGTTAACATCTTGCATGACATGGTATATTTGTTCAAATAGATGAACCAATACTGATAATCATTAACTAAAGTCTATTAGCGTTCATTTTTTTGTGTTCAGCAGTTCTGTGGGTTTTGACAAATGCATGATGCCATGTATCCACCATTACCATATCATACAGAATAATTTCACATCCCTAAACATCCCTACTGCTCCACCCATTCATCCTTTCCCTCTTTTCCTCAAAACCCCTGGAAACAACTGGTCTTTCTAGTATCTGAAGTTTTGCTTTTTCCACAATGTCATATAGTTGGAATCATATGTTATATAGTCCTTCCAGAATAACTTCTTTCACTAAGAAGTGTGCACTTAAGATTCTTCCATGTCTTTGAGGAGTGTTTGATAGCTCATTTATTTTTAATCATTGAAAAATATTCCATTGTATGGATGTGCCGCAGTTTGGTTATCCACTCACCTTTTGAAGGGAATCTTGGTTGCTTTGGGGTTTTTTGCAGTTGTAAATAAAACTGTTATAAACATTCAGGTACGGGGCTTTTTGTGGGCATATTTTCAACTCATTTGGGTAAATAGCTAAGACTGTGATGCCTGGGTCATATGGTATGACTATGTTTAGCTTTGTGAGAAATTGCCAAGCTCTCTTCCACTGTAGCTGTCCTATTTTGCATGCATGAGCGTTCCTGTAGCTGTCATCCTTGCCAGAAGTTAGTGTTGTCAGAGTTTAGTCACTCCAATAGGTGTGTAGAGCTATTTCATTCTTGTTTTGATAGGCAATTCCCTCATGACTTACGATGTTGGACATCTTTTCCTTTGCTTATTAACCATCTGTATATTTTCTTTGGTGAAGTCTATTCGAATCTTCTTCCTATTTTTAAAATGAGGTTTTTTTTTTAAATTTATTGAAGAATATCACTAACATGAACATATGTAAACAATAAGTGTATAGTAATAGTTGTGAACTTATAAAACAAACATACATGACATCATACAGGGCTTTCATATCTTACCCTACCACCAATACCTTGCATTATTGTTAAATATTTTTAACTAATGATTAAAGAGCCTCCTCAAAATATTACTACTAACCAAAGTATTTTCCACCAGCCCACCCTATTATTATTATTTTTATATCATTTATACATGAACATACATAAATAAGTGTGTAGTAAAAGTTGTGAACTTACACAGCAAACATTCATAACATCATACAAAGGTCCCATACATCAACCCTCCACCAACACCTTGCATTGTCATGAGACATTGTTACAAATTATGAAAGAATATTGTCAAAACCTTACTACTAATTATAGTCCTTATCTTACATTTGGTGTATTTTCCCCCAACCCACCCTATTATTACTTTTTTTAAAAAAGATTTTATTTATTTATTCATTTATCCCCCCCTTGCTGCTTGTGCTCACTGGGTCAGCTAACCGCGCCGTGTGGGTAGGCTTGCCTTCACCAGGAGGCCCCGGGAACCGAACCCGGGGCCTCCCATATGGTAAACGGGAGCCCTACTGATTGAGCCACAGCCGCTTCCCCTATTATTACTTTTAAAATATATTTTTATGGCAGAAGTTGTAAACTTATAAAACAATCATGCACATGTGCAGAATTCCCAAACATCACCCCTCTATCAACACACCACACCATGGTGGAATATTTGCTACAGATTATGAGATAATATCATCCAATTATTACCAAGTCCACAGAGAACATTTGGCACACATTTTCTATACTCCCCCATTATCAACACAGTACATCTTTGGCATAGATGCAAGACTATTATATCAGAAAAGAGTGTGATCAGAGAAAGGAAAGCTAAAGATTAATCTGCACAGAATTGGTAAAAAGTTGTTTTTAAATGTTTGGAAATGAATAGAAATGGTGAAAGCACATCATAAGATTTGTAATTAGTAGGGCTAACATATAGGTACAATAGCGGTTTGTTTTGTTTTGTTTTTTGAGTAATGAAAATGCTCTAATATTGATTGAAGTGATGAATGCACAACTCTGCAATTATACTAAATGCCACTGATTGTACAAGTTAGGTAAATTGTATGGTTTATGAACAAACAAAATAATAGGGTGGGTTGGGGGAAACATACACCAAATGTTAGATATGGACTTTAGTTAGTAGTAATACTTTGACAATGTTCTTTTATAATTTGCTACAAATGTTTCACAAAAATTCAAGTTATTTGTGGTGGGATGATGTATGGGAGCCCTGTATGATGATATGTGTATTTGTTTTGTAAGTTTACAACTTTCACTTTATACTTATTGTTTATGAATATTCATGTATGAATGATATGCTTCAATAAATATATTTTTGGACTGTTGTCTTTAAAATTTTTCTTTAATTACAGAAATTTTATAATTCTGTGTAGTATATGTATTGATTCTTTTCCTTTTTCGTTGTGTATTTCTAATGCTTTTATGCTTAGAAGTTTTCTTCTCATCAAATTTTTCACCCCTGCTCCCATTTAATTGTTTAATCCTCCTGGAAAGTGTTTAGATCCATGATGAACAGGGACTATGCAGTCACTTTTTCAGAAAAAAAAAAATCAAGTCATAATTACTGATTGAATAATCCCACTTTCCCAATTGTTTGTCCATTTCACTATTATCATATACTATGTCTTAAATACACTTGAGTACTTTCTGGCACATTCATTGTGTTTCATTTATCTCCCTGTCAATTTTTGGACCAGTATCACATAATTTTAATTATTGTACTTTCATTATCTAGTAGGTTAACTGTCCATTCATTAGTCTTTTAAAATTTTTCTTGGCTATTTTCCCTCATTTCATCTCCAAGGTCAAGCTTAAAGTAATTTGGAAAAATTCCAAATTTTGCTTTGTTTTAAGCAAAATAAAGTAAAAGAACTAGCTAGGGTGTGATTTGGAAATGCATGACTTTGGGAAGGATGGTTATCCTTATAAAGAATTAATCTGGAATGTGGTATGGTTTTCCAATAATTAAATTCTTTTGGGTCTCAGTAATTTTTTCAATTTTCCTTCATGTAGGTCTGGCAGCTTTCTTATATTGTTATTCTTGATGAATTTGTGTGTGTTCTCATTGTGAATGCATTTCTATTTCCATTATGTTTTTCAAACTCACACAGACAAAAGTGCTATTTTTTTTGTATATTGATGCTTTATCTTTTATCATATCATAGCCACTATCCCTAAAATATGTCAGTGTAGTAGTTTGATATTATTGATGAATTACAAAAAGAAATATTGGATTATGCTTGTAAACTCATCTTTTCCTCTGGGCATATTACAATGTATAGGATTTAGAGGTTTTACTTTTACTTGATTAAATAATGTTTAAGGTTTTGATTGAGCCACATCAGTAAGACATTGAGTCCCCACCCCCTTGGTGAGTGGGGACTCACAGAAAAACCGCACTGCAGAGAAGGGAGGTTGGAGTTTTAATGCTGGAACCCAGAAAGTAAACACACAGAGAAACAGAGAGAAGACTCGATTAGATATAGCAGAGGCCCTGCGAAAAGAGATGAGCCATTTGCCTGAAAGTCTACCGTTGCCCTTGTGGAGAAAGCAGAGCAGCTGAGCCCAGAGAGTAATGAGCCCCGGGAAGAGAGGAACACAGGAAGCCTGAACCCTTGGCAGACCTCAGCAGCCATTTTGCTCTAACATGTGGCAACAGACTTTGGTGAGGGATGTTATACTTTATGGTCTTGTAACTGTAAGCTTCTTCCCCAAATATATATACCTTTATAAAAGCCAACAGATTTCTGGTATTTTGCATCAGCACCCCTTTGGCTGACTACTACAGTCAGTTTATCCTCTTGTGCTTTTCAGCAGATAATTATATTACTTACAAAATACGATAAGTGTATTTTTCTTCCCCATTTTGTTTCTTATTTCTGTCTTTTGTGCTGGCTAGATCATCAGATCGATGTTAAATATTAAACAACAACAGCAAGGATTCTGATTATGTTTCTAACCTTAATGAAAGTGTCTACAGTGTTTAAATGTGGTTTGTTGTTAGTTTGAGATAGATTTCCTTCATCTTATTGAAAAAGTATCCTTCAAATTCAAGGTTACTAAGAATTTTTAAAAAATATTTTTGAACCTTATCAAATACTCTTTGTCCTCTGTAGAGGTGATCACTAGTTTCTTAACCATATCGCAATCTTGTATTATCCTGTTTCATCTTAGATATATGGCTGGGCTCAACAACATGGACATGCCCTAACCAAAGTTGCTCTGGTTCTGCAGCTGCTGGGTGCCCAATCTACCACTAGCAGGAACCAGTGCTGAGCCCCAAGTATGGCACCACTCCAGGAGACCAGCAAGGCACCAGATAGGAAGTTGATTACACTGGATTATTTCTTTCATGGAGGAGAGGCTATTAGTTGTGTCTGGAACACACAGGCTTTCTGCGTATGGATTTTCTTCCCTCTTGGAATGCTTTTGTCTGTGCCATCACCCTAACATTGACCCAATTAGGGAACTCATTCCACAAGTGTAGCAAAGGGCTCATCCCATAGAATAAACTCATGTTACTACATACCCCATCACCCCGAAGCAGCTGGCCCAATAAAATAACTGGAATCACCTACTGAAGACTTAAGGATGTCCTAATTGATTGCACCACCCAGAAAGAAGGAGGCTCTATCTTAAAGATGGGTTATGATTTGAATCAGCATCTGATATGTGGTGTTGATTTTTTTGTAGCCAGAATACATGGGTGGAAGTTGGAGTGGCTCCTCACACTATTATACAGAATTACCTACTCAGAGAATGTTTGCTTTCTGTTACCTTCAAACTACTAGTTTGGAGATCTTGGTTCTCAAGGAAAGTATGCCTCCAAGAGGTGCCATAACAATGGTTTCAGTGACTTGGAAGTGGAGATGGACACCGGGCTATTTTGAGCTTTTTGTGCCACTGAACCTTCTGTATATCACCACAGAAATGGACATTATATAGCTTTTAGTGTCTCATCTCTTTTTATAAGACTTAAATTTTCCTTTGATTTCTTCCCCTGTTTTATCTTGAGTATATCATCCAGAGTTTTGCCCATTTTGTTATTACTTATTCAAACAACTGTCTCCTATATATATATTTTTAATGATTTTTCAATTATCTAGTTCATTACTTTTTGCTTTTATCTCTATTATTTCTTCTTTTCCTCTGGTTCGTTTAAGTGGTAAGTTTAACTTCTCAGGTTGAAACTATAATTTATACAATTTCTTTCTTCTTTGGTCATAAAACTTTTAAGAAATCTATTTTTCTCAAATTCAGATTCATGAATACTAAGCATTGGTTTTACTGTTATTGCTTTATTTCAGTTTTAGTGAGGTTGAATATTTTCATGTGTGTCGTCTATTCTTATCTTGAAAAATCGTGATATTATTTGCCCACTTCTTTTAAACTGAGGTGTTTTTCTTTTGTTTACTGAGTCAAGTTTCTTTTTAATATGTAGGGATATTGATTTTGACCTATCATATGTGTTGAAGTGTTTTTCCCCTCAGTTCATCTTTTTCATTTTGAATCTTTACCTACATAAATTTAAATTTTTATCACTTAAAATTTATCTTACTTGAGTGTTTCCTAAATAGTTAATAAATTATGCTATGGTCACTTACGGAACAATTCTTTACCCAGTGATTTAGAATGCTGACTTGATCTTATACTTCCTGACCTACACATTATATGTGTACAGATATGCACACATACAATTTTGGTTGTCAGGGAATCTGCTCTTAGATATTTAAAATTAAGTTTTACATGTCCTCTGAATATCTTAAAGAGTGAATTTTCTGATTACAAAGTCATCCATCTATCAGGTCTGGACTTTTTTTTTCATGGAGAACTAATTCCTCATGATACTGTAATGTGGATTAAGGGGGATTGACAGGGTAGAAGGGAGAGGGAAATCGAGAGTGCAATTACTTGTATCTTCAGGCTCTTCTCAGATACTTTCTTACTTCTACTTGATGGCCGACTGTTGTGGGATGCCTGATTTTAAGGGTAATAACCAAGTGTTAGGGTTGGATTGTTTCCCTCAAAAAGGCAGGCCCAGGTTCGCCCCCCAGTCCTATGAAATTGAACTTGTTTGTAAAGAGGATCTCTGAAGATTCCATCAGTTATGCTGAGGCCTAATCTGGCATCTCCTTGTAAGGAGAGGAAATTCAGACAGAGATGGAGAGCAGAGCCAGGGAGAGAGAGAGGGTCATAAGATGGCGGCCAACACAAGCCGAGAAGAGCAGTGCAGCCTCAGCCACCCACCGGAAGCCAGGGCCGAGGCACTGAAGGATGGCACCTTGATTTTGTGTTTCTGGCTTCCAGAGCCCTGACATAATAAATTCCCAATGTTTAAGCCAACTAGGTAGTGGTGCTTGTGGCAACAGCCCTGGCAAATGGAGACGCCAAGTCACTTGGGCTGCATGGCTGCCTGGTGGCCCATCTTTATGTGGTCTTTGCCAGGGAACACGGTAAACTGCTTCTAAAAAGTGCAAGAGTTGCTTGTCACAGAAGCCACTCTAGTGACTTTCACAGTGATTCTCATATCAAGATTTTCAGCAGACCCATACAGTGTCCTGAAGTTTAACCACATCCTTTGGAAAACATTGGCCCAAAGGGCAGAGCTACTTTCATTATGGCTTGTACCAGATGAATGGCCCTCTCTTCCTCTGGGTGCGCGCAAAGGTACTATCAGAGCTGCACTCCTGGTTAAGAAAATCCAGACAGGCCCATGAAGCTTGTGTCTTTTTCTCAGTGTTAGGGAGTCCAAGGTGTGAAGCATTTCCCCATTTTGGAAGGGACTTTCCAACATGCTGCAGAGACAGATTCAATGTTGCGTGCTCTTGACCTTGGTTTAAATGGAATCTTACAGCATGTGTTTTCTTATGCCTTCAATCAATTATGGCTATTTTTTCATCCATAATGTTGTAAATAGCTCTTATGTGTTCATTTTTTTTTGCTGTCCAGTATTCCTTTTTATGAATATACCAGTTTTCTATATATTCTACTACTAATGGTCATTTGTGTGTTTTCCAATTTGGGGATTATTAAAATGCTACTGTGGTTATTTTTGTATGGTAAATAGATGTGGGTTATTGGGTATCCCTATTTTTTAAAGGGAAAATATTCAGTATGTACCAATTAAGTATGTTTGCTATAATTAAAAAAACAAAAACAAAAAAATTTACTGGGGCAAGGAGGGCCTCTCTGTTCTTCGTTTCCTAAGAGTTTTTAATCAGAAATGAATGTCGAATTCCATCAAATTCATTTCTTTCATCTCCTGATATGTATGTATGCTTTCCTTTTATTCTATTAATGGCAGTTGTAGCAGGAAGTGCTGTGGCCATATCAAGTGGGTTTTGGCACTGCAGTGTGTTCATGCAAATTTTCACGCAAATTTCTTCCCCTTGGGCTGCCTTGGTAGATACAGAAGGCTTTTTTGCCCCTGCCCAAGCTTGAGGTGCTTAGGAATTCAACTCCTCACCGCCCTCACCCCTGTCCTAGCAGCAGAAACACTCAATCAATGACTGACAGGAGTTGGTATTTACATACTCCAGCAGGGGTATGTACCCTGAGGTGTGTGTTTTAGACCATTTGCAGAGTAGAATTAAACTCCAATTGCTTGCAATGGTAGCTGACTTGGTAACACACTCTGTTTTATTAACTGTCTTCTCTTCTTCTTACATCCCCCTCCCACGCTGGTGGTTCCTTGCACCTCCCAAATAAATTAGATGGAAATCCTTGCCTCAGGGCCTTTTTTTGGGGGAATCCAATCTAAGACAGCTGTGTATGATAAATTGGTAGATTGCTGATTTTTTGTTTATTTGACGTTATTCTTTGGATGATATTTGCACCTATATTCCTGTGTTAAATTGGTCTGTAATTGACCTTTCGTTCCCTGTTGTTGTCAGGTTTGCTCTCAAGTTAATTCCAGTCCCATAAAATGAATTGTAGAGTGTGATATATATTTTTCTATTCATTGTAATAGTTTGGGAAAGATTGAAAATTTTAGTTCCTTGCATATTTAAAGGGATGTTTGAAGCCATCCCTGGCCTCTTATTTTTTCTAGAGGTCATCTTCTATCTTATTGTGATAGAATAGAAAATTACCCATTTATAAATTGCATGTAGGTGTCAGGATTTCTGCTAATTTGCCCCAGTAAGTAACCCATATTTGGACCCCAGCTACAATTGTACTCAGTACCTAATTATGCTTATTGATTATCCAGATTCAATACTCAGCTGCTTTCTCGTCTACCAAAGGACAGAGGTAAATGCTTCATATGTGACTTTGACAGTGTCACTTATTTCTGCCTCTTCTCCAGGGATGAGGTATTGCTTTTTATTGACTATTTTGATATAGAAGAGAAACTCCAGGACCTTCCTACACTAATAGCCATAACCTTATAGGACAGGGAACCAATGTAGAGTTTCTTCCATTGCTAAGGTACATATTTCAACTCTATTTTTGGGTCTCAGTGGGCCAAGAATGGGCACAGATAAATATTCTGTTCATCACTTGCCCCTTAAGTCTTAGACAAGGGCATTTCAGTGGCATTCTGTGACTCCAGGAAACAGTATTAGCTCCTAGCCATTGCCTGATAACACAGAAGGAACTGGGCACTTATCTTCCTGGAAACTGGCCTCGGTTCCCTTTAGGGAAGTCTGGAAGTCACCTTCCCAGTGTGTAATAAATGCTATCATTGGGACCTTCTCAGTGCCTTGAAGGGACTCCGAATCCATGAACTGCCTCAGGGGATGGAATTGGAGGCTGGCATGTGTGATAACATCATGCTGTCTCTAAACTCTATTTATTTAAGAAATGGAGGACTTCTTTTAAGGTTCTACAAATTAAGTGTGACCTCAAGAAGGTGGCCCTCCCATTTCCTTTCTAGAGGCCCCGGTGGTCAGTGAAGCATTCAAAACTGGGCTGGGGCATTCTGCTCACCTTTCCAGGCCGACTTCCTGTTCCAGCGGCCAGCATGCATTTCCTCCTGTGAGGAAAGGTCACTACTTGACCTCTGCCTTCACTCATCTCTGTTGAAATGAAGGACCTTATTTATTTATTTATTTATTTATTTATTTATTTATTTTTACTGGGATATCCCAGGGATCGAACCCTGGTCCCTCCATATGGGAGACGGACGCCCAACCATTTGAGCCACGTCCGCGCCCGAAGGACCTTATTTAAACTTCAGTGTCTTCCCTACTTCTCAGGCATTCAAAGACAGCCATGGCGTGGTCTTCACATATCCTGGCCTGCCCTTTACAGTGCATTTCTCAAAGCTGTGAAAAGGAACTGTTTTCTGGACCTCACTGGTTCTAACTCGGGTCCAGGACACCTCAAACACAGCAAAGGGGACGCAGATGGTGACAAATGCAGACCAAAATGCAAAACGCAATGGCCACAGTCCCATAAGAAATCATGGCCACTGTATTAGAGTAAAAATAATGCATTTTTCCATTAATCATCTCTGACTGCCTGGCCTTTAATAATATAATACAAGTTTAGAACTTAATTAAATTATTGTTTTATATTATATATATACTCATTCATTATTTTCTGCCATTCATATTATGTTTTGGAATGAAACATAACTGATTTTTTTTTTTTAAGTTATAGGTTGCAAAATCAATTTAATGTTTTGTGACAAGCATCACCAAAAAAGAAAGGAACAGAACAAAATATTGGAGTGCATTGCATGCTCAAAATAATTTAAGTATGGTTTCACAAAACTTGTTTCCATTCACATACAGTGAAATACAGAGACTATCCAAGGATTCTTTAGATTTAACACAATTTCAAAGCTCATGTGGTAGACAATTTATATTATGCCTGTTTATTTTTAATCTCTTATACTTGATTCCTCTCTCAGTTAGAGTATACAGGACAGTAAACTTTTCAAGAAGAGCCCATGCATGCTAGTTTTCCCTGAGCCATGCCTACTTCAGAATGATTTGGTTTGTTTTTTTAACAAAGAAAATATAATTTTACTAAGTATAAAATTATTTTATCATCATCTTTTCCCCTGTAAACCTTGTATTCTTTTATCCAATGTCTTATGGGATTTTTATTAGAGAGAACTCTAAGATCTTATTTTCTGAATTTTTGATAACCTTTTTTTCTATGTATGTGTTGTAGAGCTCCCTCCCCCTCTTTTTAATTACAGTATTTTGCCGAGAAATAACTATCTAGGTGTGAGTCCCTTTTCTTTCAGTTTGTCTGACCTTTCAATTTACATACACATGTCTTTGTTCAAGTAATATTCATAATTAATGTATCTAGTTTAGTGCTATACTTGAAAGACTCCCAATTATCTTTCAGTCTTTCCTTTTGCTACTCGAAATGGTCAATTGTATATTAGCATCAAAATGTTGAGTTTAATTTTCTCATGCCTAATATATCCCTGTAACTTGTGTACTAAATTATAACCTGTTTGAAAGACTCCGTGTCGTTGCCGAGAGAACTTTGCTTACAAGATCAACGAACGACACAGTGAAAGAAAGGTCAGACTGGAGAGAGCCTGCGTCCTGATTTTGGAATAAGAGTCCACATGGGGATTTTCACAAACTCGTGCTCCCCTCTGTCCCTCTGTCCTTGTCAGGCTTGTTGGACTTTACCTCCCATCAACCTACTAGATTCCTTCACCTATTAGATTCCTGCCCCTGGCTCACTCTATAGTCCATGAAGAAGCCAAAATGGGCTTCACATCAGGAGTTTCCCTCTTTTCTCTATCTGGACGACTCTTCTCCTGGATCCTCCTAGGATCAACTTCTTGCCATTCAAGACTTGCTTAAATATCACCCTCTCCAAGCAGCCTCCTCTAACCACTCTGAGTCACATATCATCTTATTGAACCTTCTTCTATGTCATCTTATTGAACCTTCTTCTTAGAACTTATCCTTATCTGATACTTTTTTTATTTGAATGTTTCATGTCGGTCTCTCCATATAGACAGGAAAAGACTTTGTCTATCCATTTCATTGTTGAAACCCTGGAGTCTACAACACTTTTGGAAAGGTTGAGTGCCCCTTAGTTAATGAGAGGTTCTAAAAATAAAATTGTTTGCACTCAATATTTGAAACTATTTACACGCATATTTTGTAGTTTAGTAGTCTTAATTCCAAGAGGAAAATCATCAGAGTTTATGTGTCTCAGACAAATTACATTCACCTTTTACAATCCATTTCTTCTTAGAGAAATTATCATTAAGTTAGATTGAATAGTTAGTCTTTTATAGAGGATCAATTCCAGGACCACTTATTTGGATGGCATCTGTGTAACTTTTGCAAAACCATATTTAAACTATTAGTGTCCATTCTAAAAATTCAACCAACATCATATCTATTGTTCTGTGCTGCATGTGACAAATTTCAAAGAAACATTTTCTGGTTAAAATATATATGTATTTTCTTTGTTCCTCCAAGTATATGTGACCTGATATATTTCCCTAAGCATGGCTTGCTTCCAAGGCCTTTAAGACAAATCAGTTCAAAATTATAATAATCATGTCCTCTGAAGTGCTCAAAAGCATCTAAGCATTCTTATTTTAGCCCAGGGGATCACAATCAAACCAGTTTCAGAATTGATGAATGTGAAGGAGCATCTCCATAAAATAAATACACATATGCAAACATTTACATATAGCTTCAGTGGGCTCACAAGTTAATAAATTCCACCAAGTTTGTTGATGAACCCAGATTAAGAGTCCCTACTTTAGACAATTTTTAATGTTTTTTTTTAAATCATCAGTTATTTTACTTTGCATTGATTCATTTGTAAATAATCTATAAGTCTTTAATAAAGAACCAAAGAATTCAACCTGAATTCAGGTAAGCATGGTCTTTCCATCTTTATACAATTCTCTCTTAAAGACATTAATTAAATAGCCTTGGAAATCAAGGTTGAGAAGAAGGTCAGATGACTTATTTTTCAATCTTTATTCATTCCCATAGTCATGGTTACATACAAAGTTATAGTCCCAGAGGGACACACTATAAGGTGAAAAACACTAAAAGGCCCCCTTGATATGTTATAGTTTGTTCTGAAATTTAAGGTTCCATATGGAGTTCAGAGCAAAATAGATAGTTTGCCATGTCCTTTCCCAAAGTGGACAGTGTGTCATACCCTTGGTAGCACAGTGACAAAGAAGTCTTCATTGAGTTGGACTTGGATACAATGAGTCTAGTGAGATTTCTTTCCAAATTAGAGATGTTCTTCATTTCAAAAACTGTAGAAATAGTTGATACAATAAATGTCTGTCACACTTTAGAATCAACCAATCTCATTCCCTGAAGCAAGTTACTAGATGGATTTTTCCCCATTTGCCTGAATTTGAACCGGCATGCTAACTTATGCTTTAATGCATGTAATCTTAAAAGTCCAGATGGATTTATCATTATTTTATGCATTTTTAAATATTAAACTCTGAAGGAAAATAAATTTCTAGGTTAATAAAATAGCACAATCAAAACCTTTATTTATTTTTCTCAATAGAATGAAATAATAAACCAACCAAACAATAAAAAATGGCAAAGATTTGGCATAAAACATTATTTCTCAGAAAAGAATGCCCAGAATGTTATGAAAATATGGACATTCCTCATAGCTGAACTGCAGAAAATCAACATGTTTGCCTTCAAATCTTCACTTTAGGACCTTAGTCTGGGAGCTGATGAGCACGAATAGATGCTCTGGTTTTGTAAAGAAAAAAAACCCAGAAAAACCTCTCTGGAAAGAAAACTTAGGTCATTTCTATTGCAACTCACATGTATTCCATGGTGTATATGGACACAGTAATAATTTTGCCAATCAGTCTTTGCCAGAGTGGAAAACAGGTTCTAAATAAAACAGCCTGATTATCCTGAAGTTGAAAATAAGGGTGGAATATTTAAAATTATAGTTCATAAGGCTAGTGGAAACTAAACACATTATTTTCTTTAGTCAGGGATTTGCAGTTATCTTTTGCATATTATATTTAGCCAACAACCAAATTTTAATTTTTAATTAGGAGACATTAAAATGTAATTAGCAGCAAATAACAGAATGACAAAGCTACAAAAACTGATAAAGGTCAAAGGAAGCAGCATTTTTTCCATAGCAAGAAGTGTTCTTCCATAAATTTAGGGAATCATGGTGATCTCATCACCTTCCCCACATTAATCTTCAAGGCAGATTTTCTAGAAGCAACATTCCTTGATGACAATAAAAATAATGATGACAATAATGCAGAAATAACTGTCAAAAGCAGAGAGTGTACATTCTTCAGACTCAAAAGACCCTCAAATCTCAATAAATGCCATATATAAAGGGAACATAGCAAATTCCAACACAGCATACACACAAGAAAATTAATTCATTTCTCAGAGACGGATACAATTCTTAATGTGCATTTTCCAGAAGAAAGCAGAGGGTGACAGAGACCATCTGCAGTTGTCAAACCTGTGGAAACAAACAGTGCCCTAGAAAAATCACACAATAGATGACTTATAAATGAAAAACAAATGTTATCTCAAAAAAAAAAAAAAAAAAAAAAAGCTGGTTGGTGGCCCGACATATAGATATTTATATGCATATAATATTTATATATAATAATAAAAATCAGCTTGCATGAGGGTCATAGTATATCTACTTTGAAGTTATATCACACATACTATAAGCAATTTACAGGGTTGGTCAGGTTTGCATATACAGGAATTGCTAAGTGAATTAAAATACATTGAAATATGGAACACTCAAAATGTATTTATATAAACTTCCCAGAATTAACAGAGATTGGCCATAATCAGCACTTGCCACCATTGAACAAGAAGTCTAACAACAACAACAACAACAACAAAAAAAAAAAAAAAAAAAAAATAGAAGAAGGAAAATCCAAGAAAGAAAGGGAAAACTAAAAGAAAAATCTTTATTTTGATATTCCTTATTTAAAATAACATTCTCTTTGTTGACTTGCAGTGTCGATAATTGTGTTCTTGCCCCAAAGCGGGGGTCTTTGTGATCACAGTTTATGTTCTGTATCCTTTTGATCTCTGTCTCTATTTGCTTGCGAGAGATAATGGGTCTTTTAGTAGGAAATCAGTGGTATCCATATTAAGTATTTACCCTACTGATGACGTTCAGACCAACCCCTGAGCAGTCAGCGAGATGATGCTTTCCGTTGCCAAAAGAAAAGGGAAAAAGAAATAGATCTTGCTATCGGAAAATGTCCTATCGCTTGACACTAATTCTCTTGAAATAAAAGATCAGCGATTTGCCAAAGAAAAGAGTATCAACAAAACGTGTGATAGCCTCTTCATTTATGCTTCCGGAAGCAGGTGCTCCTTGTGTAGGTAATTAGAGTACAGTAGGTGCAGGGTGGTGCTTGGAGTTTAGGGTCAACTTTGCTGTCCGCTCCGTAGAGTTTACAGGCGATTTGCTCTTTGCTTTAAGAAGAGAAAGTGATATTGGAAAAAAGTCAGCACTTTAGATTAAAGCAAAGCACGCTTCACCAAGCCACAAACAAGAAGCAGGACAGAAAGTCCATGGCTTGTAGCTATCCTCGCACCTGCGGAAGAAGTTATAAGATATTCGCTCATCTTGAAGATTTCCAACGCTCCTTATTAGGCTGTTTTAAACACATACACATATATACTTAATTAGCTCGCCAGCTTGGCTCTGGTGCTCATGAATGTCTTGGCATGCACTGCAAACAACAACACATACAAAGTATTTCAGTCCCAGGAAGTCAGTCTCCTTTGTTTTGTCTGTTTTCAAACAATGCCATCCCATGGCTGGGAACTCTGAGAGGAACCAATCCAAATAGCTTCTCCTCAAGGAATTCCTTGAGGATCATTCCCTCTAGTCATTTGGTTGTCCCTATATTTGCACCTGGAAGCACACCCCTCCGTTTTATAGTGCATATGCATAAAACCAGGGGAGGTAGAACAAAACGGAGAAGAACAGGTGATGGGGAGAATGCGTTCTAGGGGGAGCAGGCTTGGACATATACTTTTAGAGTCAGACCTTTCCTAATGGTTTTCTGTGAATCTTAGGAAATACTAGTGCTATCAAGAATTTGAAACTTTGAAAGGGCTCCAGAATTACATAAGGGAGAGCGTTAAATTGCATTCTTCCTTCATATATTTTACCCAATAAGTTCTAGCAACAGATGACATATTAACTACTTTTATTGGTGAGAAAACAAAGAAAGTGATTAGCCTCAAAACATTTCCCCCCCGCCCGCCACTGGAGAAAGGTTGGAAGGGTTTGAGAGAGTAAGGATGAGATAATTCAATCTTCTGAATATTTCAGCTAAATTCATGTTCAGATCCACACTGGCAATAATAAAAATTGAGGCCAACACACATGCTCTCAAAAAGCTACTCTTCAATAAATACTTGGGGGTTCTGAAGTAGGCTCACATTCCTGTTTTTCTGATAGCTTACTCTAGCGTTGTCGTCATTGCTTTGCCTCTGTTTGGCAGGTGAACTCTATATTTAAGACACTCTCTCCTAGAGAAATCTGATGACTGAAGCTCCAGAAGTTTGGGGGTGGGCCTGTGGAGAGAGGTCCTTCACTCAAGCTGGGTGTCAAGGTTAAAAAAATGCAAAAAAGAATGTGCAGTCCAAGTGCAGCTCTAGGTACAGAAATCATGCAAGGAAAACATATGATCTATATAAATCACTAGCATCAGAGCTTTCCAAAATTAAAGAAAAAAGAAATGTGCTCTCCTTATCTTTTGAAGAGAGATACTCCAACACAAGTGATTATTTTGATGAAAAAAAAAGGGGGCAGGGAGAAAAATAAACCATTACATGGCTCCTCCATATAGCCAATGAAACATGTTTCGATACAAAATAAGTCTGATATTGAAAAAAAATGTTTAAAGTAATGAAAATTTGACAAAGATAATTTGTCAGATCATGGTTTCCTTTTTAGTATTGGTTTTTCCCAATTGGCCCCAACTTACTGAAACTGTACTGTGTAATATGCTAAGCCTTTCTCAATTAATCAGCCCTTCATGGAAAATGCCTGATCCCCACATCCCTCTGAGAGAGTAAAGGAAAACTTACTTCATTTTGACTGAACATTGGTTATCATACTATTTCCAGCATGTGCAAGTTAAAGCAAAATTTACATGAGTATTATAATTGGAAAGAAACCCAATTGTATACCATAGACACAGAAAATTAGAGTATTTTAAGGCTACTAAAAATGTGAACTGCCTTTAGATATGCAAGGTGCCATTCACACTTTTCTGAATGTAACATTATTGTTTATGACACATGTGATAATTCATAGCCTATTCTATGGAAACTTTTTTTTTTTTTTGGTAAAAAGCAAACTATGACCACTCATCATGGTCTATTCCCATTGTGACATATAGGAAACAATCTACTTTTGTGTAATGAGACACAGATTTACAGCCAGGAGCCCCAAGAGTTCTAATTTCCCCTGCTGCCACTCATTTTTGAGATGCCAAATATGATACTTATTTTTTCTATGTTTTCTGAAATGAACACAACTGCTCACGCACGATTGTTTCATTTTTTTATATTAGTATGCCAGACGTTGTGTTGGAATAGGATCACCTATTTTTAAAATTTGGTTTCTTTGGCTCTATGCCCAGGCTCATCAGAATATGGCCTGCATTCAAGCAATCCTCGCCCTCAAAGAACCTGCTGCCCTTTGCATCTATTCCCACCAGCTCCTGTAATGTCTCTTTCCTCTGAACTTCAGAAGGATTTTGTCTTTGCTTCTCTTATGGTCTTAACATGGCTCCACTGACTTGTAATTAATTATATTCACACCTTATCTCACTGATTAAACTCTTTATGAAAGGCAAGGGGTGAAATTTGAATAATTTTTTGTACTACTCTCAATGTCAAGAAGAAAGACTTCAGAGAGTCTAAACCTTTGCCCTCAACACAAAATACCCTGTAAAGAAGAAAAGAAGATGCTATTATCTCATTATGTGCAGAAAATAGTGTCCAGGCAGCATGCTTAGATGAAGAGTGGCCTAAAAGAAGCTAGATTTCTCTCTGACTCAGAATGCCATTTCATGATACCTCTCTACTTCCATTTGGTAATGATGCCTTTCATTTGTTTTTATGCTTAAAGATTTTCATAATGCTCTCTCATGCCTAAATCCCTGTGTCTTTCTTTGTAAGGTAAGGGAGGCATTTTCTCCATTTTGCAAATGGTAAAACCTAAGAAATCTTCTCAGAAGCCTAAGTAGTGCAGAAATTTAGCTTCCATTTTTCATCCTCTATTCTAACCTCTTTTTCTACCTCAGGTCATAGCTCGTGTTAGTAAGATGAAGACAAAATAGCATTACTCAAGAGTGTCTGACAAATAAATGAGAGTTTGACCACAGAGAAACATTTAAAAAGCCTCTAATATATCAGCCTCACTATAATTATTATTTCTGAGAAACACAGGAGATATCATCTATTTCTTAAAAAACAAAAACAAAAACAAAAAATAACCCAACCAAACAAAAAAACAGTTCTTGAGACTTTGGCATCCTCAGTCATCAGGACAAGGATGATATGCATTCTATTATTTTCCTTATATTGCCTTTTCTGACAGCTGTGCCTCTGCCATATCATCACAGAAGTCATTGCCATGGAGAGTTTGGTATCCCATCTTCCTGCCTCACTCAATTCGAACACAAAATTTCCCTCCCACACCCCTGCACATGCAATTTCTGCAGGAGTCCAAGTTTCACCCTCCTTCCCATCTCTGTGTCCCTCTCGTCCATCTGTCAGATGCAAGGACTTGCCTCCTCCCTTTTAGCACCGTCTTTTTTGGACTGCTCCATCTGCTCCACCGTTTCTTCCCTGGACCTATGATCATTAGCTGGGAGACACTGAGCATACACAAGGATCTGCATGCTTCTTGCTCACATCAATCTAGAAAGTGACTGAAGTGTGCTGGGCATCATCTGTGTGCCAGGCAGCATGCAGTAATGTCTTAGTTAAGCCTCTCAACAACCAACCCAGTGTACTAAATATCATGGTCTCCCTTTTACAGATCAGCAAACTGCAACTCAGCAACATGAAATGACTTGCTCCAGGTTACATGGCACTAGGTAATAAAGTTAATGTGCAGAGATGAACAAACAGCAATGTGTCAAGTCACCATAAAATATGGACCTGATTCTTGCTGAAACTCCTTAGGGCAATCAACACCGCTCCCATTTCCCCACAGCCGATAAATCAAGATATGAGTCTCTTATTTGGTTGAATACGAATCTTTTCAGAGAATAGGTGCTGGATACAGCATACTTTAAAGAGAAATTTATTTGATATAAAACTTCTCTTTTCCCCAACTTTGTACTCAGAAGTATTTGATATGAAAACATTATCTGTATTTTGGTCTTCTTAAACATTACTATTAAGTAAAGTTTGTTTTGTTCTTCATAGTACCCCACATGCACACTAAACATGATTGTATTTAAACTTTTCATATCATAGATTCTTAGGCCTTAAAGGTTTCTCAGAATTCACTTAAATATTTGAGTGAGAGGTGGCTTATCTTGGCAAGAAGTTCTTTGTTTTCCAAGCTTTATATTGCAAATATGATAGCCTGGGACCAGAAATGGGTAAACTGTTCAAAGGGCTCCCCTTAGTTGGTGACAAGGAGGGAATGGCAACCAGATCTCTTGGCTACCAGAAAAATCAGAAGAGGTTACAGGTATTTAATTCAAAGAAAAAAGTGAGGAGTTGTGGCAACTATACACTATTTAGCCCAAGTGAATTGTCCCAGCTCTTCAAATATCCGCTTCCTCTTAGCTTCGAATGTTTTATGGTGGGTTGATGCCATGTGAGAATGGGTAACAGTCTCAGTTCAGAGAATATCTCAGCAACTTTAGGCATGATTTTTGATAGGTTTTTCTCTTCTTGTTTGAGTATCTAGCAGAACCCAAAAGGAACAGGGACAAAAAAAGAGAGAAAACAGTTTCTCGCCACAGTGGCTCCACTGTCTGACTCCAGAATCTTTATCTCGTAAAATTGAATATTGGTGATGTTTGTCCTAAGGCAAACCTAA
This sequence comes from Tolypeutes matacus, assembly GCA_026826555.1. Classification (NCBI taxonomy): domain Eukaryota; kingdom Metazoa; phylum Chordata; class Mammalia; order Cingulata; family Chlamyphoridae; genus Tolypeutes; species Tolypeutes matacus. The sequence goes on along the minus strand of JAKSZT010053798.1, from coordinate 11,518,494 downwards.
AAATGGAAACATTCCAAGAGTAAAAAGAAGCCACTGTTAAGTAAGTTTTGTCTGTGAAAAGGCCAAGTTTCTAAAGAATTGTCAGCCCATTACAGGCGTCAGGGCAGCACAACTCGCTTTGACATATTTCTCTTTTATTACAGATGTTGGCGTTAAGAAAGGAAAATAGCTGTGGGAAAATCTGAGCAACTTTTTAATGCAACTTTTATTCAGGTTTGCTCATACTAAATCACTATTTAAGGGGAAAGGTCAAATAATAGGATGGCTTTATCCTATAATTTTTTTTGAGAAGGCTATCTTTTTATTAGAATTCTCATGGATCCAGTGCCAATTTCTTCCAGAAATCCATTTTTTAAAAAGAAATGTGTTTCGCTCTGTCCTAACACATAAATAGCCCATTTTATTGTGCCCTGGCATGATGTTTGAATTTCCTTTACTGCTTTCCTTTAGTCAGCAAATTTATAGCTCCATTCTAGTTATAAGGTCTCTAACTGTGACTATGGGAAAAAAGTGTAGCTGCCCACAGACAAAAGGTGTAAATGACAAGGTGCAATGGTGATACCCCCAATCACCATGGAATGTTCCAGACTCAGCCTAATCTCTTTTAGGGATTCTATTCCACAGTGACCGAAGAATGGGCGCAGAAGTAATGGGCCCTCGAGAATGCCCTGCATTTTTTTTTCTTTGTCAATTTTCTATTTTTTTTCCCTGCATGTTTTAAACAGCCTGTTTTCACTGTAACTCATGCATCCAAGGGAATGCAGACATGTTGGTAAAGACAAGGGCTGCAGCTAATATTTTCTGAACACTTATTATTTCTTTACTTCTGACCATGCTCCCATGATATAATTATTTTATCGATAAGGAGACTAAAGTGGAGATGTCACTTGATTAACTTTACTTGGCCAGTAGGCAGTGCAGCTGAGATTCAAACCCAGTTCTGTAGGACTCTAGAACTAAGACGGTCTGAATTAATTTGCATCATGATTTCATCTGGTCTTTTTTCATACCTGAATCCTCTATACTTTCCCAACACTGCCTATTTAAAAATGTATGGGAAGATGAGTAGCTTTGACAAATTGGAAGGTAGAAAAATCTAAATTTGGTGGGGAAAAAATAATGAAAGGTTTTCAAAGTAATGCAGTTTTACTACCACATGTGTATATTAACTGCCTAAAGAAGAGTAATTTATAATTAGCACTACCTTACTTGGTATGTAAGTTTGAATGATCACAGATTCTGCAAGCACACACACGTGGTTTTGTTGCATGTTGTTGACAAATTCCCATTTGGCTTCGATAAGAACATTCCAGTTGGGGGACGGAATAGAGGAAAATAGGAGGACAACTGGTAAGATGAGGGGTACCCTGGTTGCGGGGATAAACCCCCTTAGCGATAATCCCCAGGCATGCTGGGACAGCTCGCTCTGAGTTAGGAAGCCGATCAGAGCGGCCACAGGTAGTGTTAATGATTAAGGAGGGAAGTTGAAAGAGAAAGGGATTCTAATAATTCCCAAGTTAAGGAAGTGGCGTCAGGGCAGCTATTTGAACAATTGATCTCTAATTGGAGAAATAAAGAATATCATTAACCACCCTGACTCTTTTCATATTAAAGATACCCAGGTCCAACATTGTAGAGAAAAATTTCACATCAAAGAAGGAAAAACATCTCATTTTTAAAGGAAAGACAACTAAGGAACTCAAAGCCAAAAAATAGAAGGATAAGAAAGAGTAGGAAAGATTATTTCAATTCTGTGTAACTTCTATCTTTTATAAGTTGAAAAGTATATTATGGGAACTCTTTACTTTCTGTGCCAATCTTCTGTAAATCTAAAACTGTTCTAAAAATAAAGTTTATAATTCTTAAAGTAAGTTAAAGATATCACCATAATTTGTAAGTACAATAATTTGTCCACATCTTAAAAATTAATTTTTATTATTCAGCAGTTTGCTTTTGAGGAATAAAAATATCTGAGGACCTAACGCCAACAGGATATACAAAAACTTCAATGATATGGCCTTGGAAAACACACTTGTCTTAACATAAGGAAACGGTCTTAAGATTTTACACATATGTTTTCCAAGTTTGAGTAAAACGCTTTCCCCTTTTCCTTAATCTAGCTTTCTCCAAATTATCTCAATTAGAGTGTTTTATGAATTATCTTCACAACATAAAATGTCTTCTAACCCATCAGAATTAAATAATTAACAGAGATATTTAAAGCAGGAGAAATATCCTACTTACCAAGGCACGTGTAGCAGTTTGATATTGTTTATGAATTCCAAAAATAGGTAATGGATTATGTTTGTAAACTGGTCTGTCCCTCTGGGCATATTAGATTATATTGGATTCAGAGGTTTCACTTTACTTGATTAAATAATGATTAAGGCTTCGATTGGGCCACGTTAGTAGGACGTTGAGTCCCCGCCCCCTTGGTAGGTAGGGGCTCACAGAGAAAACCACAGGGCAGAGAAGAGAGTGGGAGTTTTGATCAGGGGCCCAGGAAGTAAACACACAGAGGAGCAGAACACAGAGGAATAGAGACAGCTCCACAGACACGGCAGAGGCCCTGGGAAGAGAGACGAGCAGTTTGCCTGATAGTCTACAGTTGACCTTGTGGAGAGAAGCAAGCCTGAGCCTGGAGAGAATTGAGCCCTGGGGAGAGAAACAAAGACTAGAGAGCCTAATGGACTGCAGCTGATATTGGAAGAAGCTGGGACCAGGGAACCTTAAGAGGAAGAGGAAGGCTGAACGTCAGCAGCCATCTTGCTCCAACATGTGGCAACAGACTTTGGTGAGGGAAGTAACTTATTTCTTCTTGCCTGGTAACTGTGAGCTTCTATCCTGAATAAAAGCCAACAGATTTCTGGTATTTTGCATCAGCACCCCTTTGGCTGACTAATACAGAATTCATGCAATGAAAATGAGAAAAGTAAAGCAGGTGTCAGTGATTGTTTATCAAACTTCCTGGAAATAATTTCTTTCTTAAATATAATTTATTATAAATTAATATGACTGTTGTCATGTATATGTGATGAAGCATGGCCCAAGTGCTCTTTTCCAGTCCTCTCTGTCCATTAAAACATAAATAGTCTGGATGGTGTTCTTAAGGATTGAATAGATTACATAAAAATCCGTGTGTATTCTTAGCAGCATTATTAGCTTCATAAACGCTGTGTACTACACACCGATCAAAACTTCATTTTTAATCGCTCAACATTTTTTGAACTCTAATTACATTCCAGACAGAGGTAGGTAGGCAATAACACCCAATGTATCAAACACAATTTTTGTCTTCAAAATACTTAGAATATTTTCAGATGGTTTGAAATAGAGTTTTTATATCCTGAAGTGTGTCTCAATTTAGGGGTTGTGATCCCAGTATTTGCTCCCTAAATTTGACATTTTCAGTTCAGTTAGTTATAATGTTTGGAGAACTAAAACAAACAATTGCCTTTGTAGCACAAGAATTTGTTTAATCATAAAAATTAAAAACAAAATATTTTGTTTCTTGCTAAAGAAGATGCTGCTAAGGATGTCTCTATAAGACATGCAAATAAAACAAGAAAAATATTGAGCTCCTAATAGACTCCCTCATTGCACAGTGCTTGCGACTTTTATATTTTGGAATTTGGAGTATCTGACTGCATTATTTAGTCTCCATTAAAATTTATGTTTGTGTCGAAAATAAAATGTCATAATTTCATTGCAATTTTCTTGTTTCCTTAATAGCTCTATAGTTTCAGCTTCATAGAATAAGAAATTGGATCATAACTCCCAGGTTTCACAATTTGCTTTAATTTAAACAGTAAGGATTTCAACCTGTTTTGATTGTGTCTTATATATATAGGATTCTGAATTCATGCAAAATTATTCTTTCCAAATTTTTTCAATTATGTAAAACCTAATTCTTATTTATAAATCTTCCTGTGCACTGATTTTCTTCGACATTGCCAAACAACTGCAGCCTAGCTATTCATTTTGATCCCCCTAGGAACTGGGGTTCTATGGGCCATACCACTGAAAGGAAAAATGATTGTATGACATCACTTACGGAGTTTATAGGCACTCGATTTATTTTATAGACATGAATGTACCAAGAACAAATGCATTATGTTAAGAAAAACAGAAAGAATAATTTGTTGTTCAGTTCCCCACCCACTCCCAGTGGAAATAATATATAATGTCCCTAATTTCAGTGCTACTAGCAATTTCTGAGCATGCCACTTTCATAATAGTACTTTGTATGTGTATATATATATGTGATGTATCGATATATATATATGCTTGTGCATATACATTTACATATATATATAATTTTCATTTTTCATGATATCCATATTCACATAAGGACATTATTTTACTCTGTCTTTCTTTGCTTATTAGCTGTATATATTTAATATGTTCACTAATTTATTTTCTCTCTCATGAGCTGTCTGACCTTTTGTAAAATTTGGGATTTTTAAGTAATGTTATTTTACTTCTTATAATATAAATAAGTTATCACTGTACATATGTTGTCAATAAAATAAAACAATAAAAAATTAAAAGTCATCACTTTTTTTGATCTCTGATGGACATTTTTCATGTATATCCTTCTTGTCGGTTTTTCTATGCACATAGTCACCTCAAACTGATTTAAAGCTTTGTACATTGTTACTTTTCCACATTATATTATATACTGAGTCTTTTCCAATGTTATTAAACATTTTTTGAGAACATGATCCTAGAAGTTGCTTAATAGTCATTCCATGGATTTAACGCCTTCATTAGGCAACTTCTCTGCCCTTGGGCTTTTGAGTATTTCTAGTTATAGGAAGATACTCAGTGGTAAACACACCCGTTCTCGGATCAGTGTCTGCTTCACTACTGATCTCCTAGGAATTTCCTCTCAAAAGGATTTGGGTGCCAAATGGACTGCACAATCCAGAGCCCTGTGACTGAGCTTTCCTGCCAGACTTTGCTGCAAAAGAAGTACCACTCACCACGAACTGATGAGATGGCAGAATGCCAGATACACTGCAACTTTGCTGACAGTTGTTTATTTTAAAAATCTTTGCCAAGATTACCTATGTCAAGTTAAAAAAAATTAGGGATTTTGACTGGGACTGCATCGAATCTATAAATACTTTAGAACAACCTGACAAATTTACAACACTGAGACTGGGCATCCAAAACAGTGCATCTACTCATTTACTCAAACCTCAGCTCTTTCAACAGTGTTCTAACAGGCTTCATATTCCACTTGTTATTTTCTTATTTTTTTAAACCTAGAGATTTTATACTTTCTGTTCTTACTATTGAGGATTATATCTTTTGCTCCAGAGATTTTCTACTTGCTCATTGCTGTCATAAAGAGAATTGATTTAAATTCATACTTAATGCCTTTATCTTGTATTTATCCATACTACTTTTCACAATTCTTGGGGATTTGGAGTGAATTATACAATCATAGCATCTGTAATTATTGACATTTCCCCCTCTTTTCCTAAGTATTAGACACAAATACTTATTTTTTGTTGCTTCACTTTTTACATTTACTTAAACAAATGTTTTAAATTATTTACAGTAAAATATTACTACTTTCATTTGTGAATTATTTTGTAACTTTAAACCTTCAAAAGCCTCAGACCTCTGATTTTATATTAATTGTCCCTAAATTTGATTTTTCTTTTCTGTTCAACTCTGTAATTAGAATTTATTTGGATACATGTTTTAAATTGTGACATAATATTTCCTTCTGGTATTTATTAATTAAATAAATCCTTCATTCATTATTTTATTTTTGAATTCACTAGATGGTGTACTATTTTATATGATATTGGAGCTTTCCAGACTTCTTTTTTATTTTCTTTAATCACTATATTCCTCTATTATCCTCTTAAATCATGGTTGTTTAATAATGTATCTTAATATATGGTGGTCAAGGAGGAAAAGATTTAGCAATTGCTGAGCTCACTCCATGTGCCAGGTTTATTCTGTTAGATAATTAAAATACAGTATCACATTTAGATCTGAAAACGACCCTTGAGAGGTAAGTATTACTCTCTCGGTTTTATAAATAAGGACTCTGAAGTTCAGAGAAAATTTTTTGTGAGCAGTCCACTCACAATAACAAGCTAATAGAGAGTGACTCTAGGACAAAAATCTACACTTCTCTGCTACCACAAAACAGTCATTTTTCTTATAGATTGCTATTCCCATCTTTTCTCTCCTTTTAAAACTCATAAACAATATTCTCCCTCAGTTTTGTCTCCAGATGTATTTATAATTATTTTACAATTTTAAAAACTCTGCGAGTCTTTTCTGAAGACTTAAATTTCATTAAGAGAGTGCACAGTTTGTGTAATTATGGTTTCCAAATATATGTTGTTTACTCATGTCACACAGTCCAACTTCTCGAAAGTCTGTTGGAATTTTATTGTACTGGCAATAAGGATCTAGGTACAAGCTTGGGCAAGACGGCTGCTGGCTAGCATGGCACGGTGATAGAGAAGAACAATTATCCTAAATTAGTGGCATTGTAATCAGGAAAAAAGAAAGCTCTGAAGTGTTCAACAGTGAGCCAGGAACCAGGAATGAACACACAGGCTCCCTTCTTCAACGCATCGCCAAACACACCCAGGCGATGCCAGGTGGTGAGCGTCCTCTCCTTCCACCATCACCCCTTCGCTGATAAGAATAACAAGAAAGAAGGCCGTGCAATCATATTCATGCTGATACCAAGGATATAGCTCACAGCTACCATTTATTGAGGGTTTATAAAGTTCTAGCCATGGAGGTACATTATTTCATTTAATCTTCGAAACTGAGAATTATACTCCAGTTCCCATTAAACAAACGAGGAAAACAGATGAGGCTATGGGGGATGGAGAGCAGACGTGACCTCCGTGTTCTGCCCTAACCTCTCCAGGAGCTCTCCTGGAGAACAGGAAAGTCTGATGAACCTTTCCACCCCTTCCTGCCCCCATTCATATCTGTCCTTTTACAGCTGAGGTGAAGGCAGTGGATTAGTGTAGATTTGGCACAAGTGAGCCATGGGAGCAGGGACCCCTGCCCTTCTCTTCCCTTTGTGGCTAATAAAGTCTGTCTGGCCACCTCCCCGCCATTTGGCCACCTCCCCAGAAGCTGCTCCTACCACGGCCTATTGAAGTCATAAGTACTATGACATACAGTTTGAGACAAGAGCTTATAAAATTGGGAGTCTGCTCCTTGTCTCCTCATTTTTATATCCTGGTAGTTACACAGGTGAACTTTAACTCAGCCAGCCATGAACTGAAAAGCCTCTCCCGCTCACCCTCGGCCTCGGTTTTGCAGGCCCAGTAATTACAGTTACTGAATTTCAATGAGTAATGTTAAATATGGTTTGCAGGAGACTTTAATCAGTGCAGACTCTTAATCTGCATAATTCCGATCCAAACATAGCTCTAGCAGGTTCCTTGGCCTGTATTTTCGAAGTCATTGCCTCAAATCTATTTTTCATCTTGATTTACATAGCAGCCATTTAACTGATAGAATTACAATGATCAAATTAATGTAGCCTTCGTACGCAGCCAAGTTGGATCATTTCAACCAAAATCAACATTAAGGGCTCTCTACTTCAACGCAGCGCACTATTTACTCATATATTAAATCAGAAAACTATTTCACTGCAAGTCCGTCAGCCCAGGTATACACGTGACCCTCATCTCCTTCTTCTGGCCAGTTTTGAAATTCTGCTTTAAGATCATTTCTGCTAAATCTGCCCCCCTTTGGAAAGCTGCCATGTTTATCAGCAGCAGAGAAGCGGCGGTGAGCTCCTGGCTTCTAGCAGCTGTAGCAGCAGCTGCCTCTCAACGCCCAGGTTCACATCATGGTGAAAAACACAATAATCATATTTCCGAGTTCGGAGAACTAGCAATCCTGCTGAGTGATTACAGATTCCACAGATGGAAACAACTACAACCAGAACCAAGGCCAGTTTTCTTACAAATACCAGCTGCTGATCACAGGAGTGAGGTAGCTTAGCAAAGGTCCGTCCCAATACTGCAAAAAACTGCAAAGGAACAGGGGCTCTGAAAAAGCATTTCTCTCTCACACACACACAGGCAGACATCATGCAGATGCACACACATACCTCATAGTCAATGATACAAAAATCTCCTCACCCATTACACCTTTTTAAAGTTGACAATTCTGATAATTGACTGCATATAAAATTGCTTATTTCTACTTCTACACTCAGAGAGTCCAGGAATATGAATTTTTCCAAGTACCCTGGTGTGCCCGGCATAAGAAGTTGGCACTACACACTTTAAGAAACACTGTTTAGGAGCCTTGACCAGTTTTGGAGTAATGGCACATGATCTACCTATGAAGGCAATAACAGTGTGGAATTTTACCCGAGTCCTGTGACCCTGGAAATGAGTGAAGGTTAAGAAATCTCCTTCCCCCACACTTTGTGGTCCACAGAAGAAACATTAAAACAAAGAACCCCTTTCCTCTGTGACTTAGGCAAGACTTACAGCTGCCCCTCACCCCAACACATGCCTCGTTAATCTGTGACAACGCCAGGCAGAGGCTCTCCAAATCCCTGTTCTTCACCTCCTGTTTACTTGAACTGCTCATCTCCCACTGATCAATGGGAACGAAAGACTGGTTCACAAGCTTTGGTTAAGATTCTCTTCTTCCCCCAGGCCCCTGAAATTCAGCCCACCCCCAGCCCAGCCAGCATTCAGCCCCCACTCCAGAGCCCACCTTGGCAACAGACTGGCTTCAGCAGGACACAGGCTCTACTGCCCCCTTTCATCCCACTTCCCCACTGCCCACACCCCGTTCTCTCTAGCCTTGTCTATTCCTCTCTATAAAAGAGAAGTCCTTTTTGCCTAAGCCTTGAGAAACGTGCAGATCTTCCAGCGTTCTCCCTCTTGCAAAGGTCCCTTTCCCCCCTATTAATAAGCCTTTCAAATAAAGTCTCTCCTTTCCGAGTACAGTTTTTATTTTTATGTGAGAATATTATTACAATAAAAACTAAATACTCATTCTCTCTCTGTCTCTTTTGCTTCCTCCCCATACCTTCCTGAGCTCTCCAGTGCTCCAGGCACTTAGGCAGCCTAGGAGGGAAGCAAATGCAAGTTGTAATATTTGTAGCCAAGAGGTTACAGTTAGGGTGATGAACAGCTATGGTTTGCCTGGGATGAGGGATTTCCCAGCACCTGGGACTCCCAGTGTTAAAACCAAAAAGTCTCTGAAAAATGATTACAACACAAGGCCTGGTCAGAGCTTCCAAGTAAGTTTAAACAAACTGAGGTAGAGCCATGCGGGAGCAAACAACCAATTCTGACTAAGACAAAAGAAGAAAGCTTTATAAAAGAATTTGCATTTGAGTAGGAATTCTGCAAATGGAGAAAGAGCCACTCAGAGAACATAGCATTTACAAGGTCATAGAGGCAGGTAAATATCTGGAAGTGTCCAGGCAAAACCAAGCAGGAGGTATGTAAGGCTTTGGAACTCAGAAGCAGGCAGGAAATTAGATTAAAAAGAGTTAGTGGTGGTGGGTTGTCACCAGTAATACTTGCTCTGATGTGATCTGTTCCTTGTGTCGGAAGGAATTGAAACTGGAGATGGGGACCTGTTAAGAGCTGTGTGAAGTGATGAGAAAGTGAAGAGGGTCTATGTTGAGAACTCAGCTGGTTTCTCAAGGGTATTTTGAAGAAAGCAGCCCCAGGAGTGAATAACAACTGACAGAGGGAAAGGAGATGAGAGCATTTTCAAGGTCTCCTCAAGACCTGCAACTTCCAAGATATTATTAGCAGAGTTTGGGAACACTGGAGGAAGAACGTTTCTTTTTGGTGAGAAAGCTAAAATGATACATTCACTTTTCAATATTTGAGTCTGAGGTGCCTGATGTGGATATCGCTGTGTAACGATTTGTCATTGGCTGCACTGTGTTTGTGTAAGAGCTCTCTCAGGCTGCAGTGAGACAGCAGCTGGGGCTGAAGTTCAATGAAGACTGGAGTAGGTGGATGTCCAAGGCACCTCCTTCCCTCACGTCTAGTGCCTTGACTTTGGCTTCACTCAGCAAATGGGCCTCACGGTCGTCACATTTCTTATATGGCGGCCAGGAAGAAGGTACCAGGTCCTCTCAGAGTCTAGGTCTGGAATGGGCATGGCATCGTGTCTGTCATACCCTGTTGGTCAAAGTGGTCCCAGGCCAGGCCAGGTTCAAGGGGAGGGACTGGGCTCCACAGCTCAACAGGCGGAGTGCAGGCAAATGGGCTTAGAAGGCATATATGTGGAGGAGTTTCAGAGAAGATCTCCATAATGAAACAAGAGTTAGAAACATGAATGGGAAGTTTTCCACAGGAAGGTTAACAAAATGAGATGAGGAAAAGAGCTACACTTAAGAGAGGAATTTAAGAGGAGAAGCCAACAAAGGACAGAGAAGAAGGGATGCTAATAGCCGATGAATAGAGAACTAGCCTGAGAAGACAGAAGCGGCAAGAATGGCAAGAAGAAGTAATCAGTGGACAAATGCTGCAGAAAAACCAAGAAGAAAGAGCTATAAGAGGGAACCGGAATAGGGAGTTTAGGAGACATCAATGACTTGCAAGAAACCATTTCTGGTAGGATTGATAAAAGAAAGATTGCATGCAGGGCTCTGCAAGGAATATGAGACAAAAATATCTGAGGAAACTAAAAGGAGAGGAGAGGGCTGTGGCTGGACACAATGGGTGAATACCTTCCTGAGAAATCTGTCTCTTAAGGCATGACGAGGGTCTGGGGCAGGAAGCTGTATTTGTAGTTTTGTTTGTCTATGTGTAAGTGCAAGTTTGTAAAGGCATGTAGTAGGGGGTCAGTAAAAAAGGAGAGGGTGAAGGCAAAGGAGAGAGCCTTATGGGGGCGATAAATGGATGAGATGTTTGGCTTCTGCATGGATTAGGTATACTGGATGAGACAGGAGCAAGCAAGCAGAGAATGCTTTAGTATGTTGAGATCTTTGGGGATGTAGTAGAGGGAAGTTGAAGGGGAAACTAAGTCCCTTCATTGAGGCAATGCATCCAGCTGTATCTGAGGCCACTCTCCTCTCTGAAAGGTTTTTCTTCCCCTTCTTTCTTAACTTTTTGAGTCTCTCTTTCCAGATGGCCTCTCTGATTCCACCACTGGAATCAGAAATTCTCCTTCCTGAGAATTTCTTTAGAATATTTCCTAAACTTTCAATTCTAAGTACTACTTTCTCCATACATAATATTCATTGGCATTTTCTCTCCCTTTCTAAGCTTCTTGTAAATGGAGAGGGAAAAAAGGAACAACATTAAGTTAAAAAAGGATTTTGATGGTCATGGGTACACAAAACTGGGAGCATTCAAAAGAATGGGAGATGAGAAACTCTTAGGAATTGCCAAAGGCAAGGTTCATTTATCTGTTTGCTTCATCTTTCTTCATTATTGTGGTTGTAATTGTTTATTAACAAATGGGGGTACAATTAAAATAATTTTTTTTAAAGTGTCATAAAGATTTAAAAAAAATTCGAGCAGAAGGGTACAGTTACATGCTCATTAATTTTTGGGAAAATATGTGGGAAAATTTGAGATAGCCCTGTTAAATAACAGACAACTCTCTCTCTTGTGACATGTAGATAGTGACAGGGTATCATTTTTATCATTTTAAAAATTATAATCTGCTTTAGAAAATGGTTAAACTAATTGTATGATAAGTTGAAGAACATATTATTGTATAAGTATGTTATTTTCATCAAATACTTTTCCTTCATAGAAACACTGCAATTCCTTGACAGAAAAATAGCATGAATTAAGAGTTAAGTGTGTCTGTGCCAACCATTTAGTCAACTAAGTCAAAGACTATGAGGGAAATAAAAGGCTTTTTGTAACAAGGGTTGTTATTACAATGCAATATAAATCATAAATGAAGCATATCTTGTATCAAATTTTAATTTCTGTGACTTGATCATCTCTTTCCTTTAATAGGATGAGAGATGTAAGGTGCATGATAAGTGGAATTTACAAATGTCTCACTTTCTCACAAACTAAAATTAAAACTCCTGGAGGAGAGGAAGTGTGTCTTCCATTTTTGTGTCACTGTGCCTGGCAGTATGAGTGCCTTGAAGAGATAGAGAGGTACATAGATGAATGAATGAATGAATAAGCTTTATTTGAACATAACTTGAAAACTGTAAAGCAAAATTAGAAGTTAGAAAATATTTTTGAAGGTATGTAAAAAATTTTCCAGTATTAACTGGTGAAAAATAGAAATTAATTATTTTGAGATATTTCAGATTAATCTTTGCTATAAGCATATCTATTTTAGTGGAAAAGATTTTTTAATACATATAGGGTTTCCATGAGTCAGCAGTCCCTTTCTCCTTTCACTCTTCCTCTAGAAAAATCAATTTTGTACCTAAGAGTGAGAGTGGTGGTAGGGTAGAAAATGAAGAGTGAATTTTATTTGAAAAGTGTTAGAAGATGTCTAGTTTACCATTTAGCTCCAATCTGAGCACTAAGAAATAGTTACTAACTTTTTAGAATTTATTATTTAATCCAAAAACTTAGAAAAATTTATAGAAATAAGTAGAACACTTTATTTTATGCTTAGAATCCTTCATTTGGAATAGGTGAGTTGTTTGATGATGTTCCATGGAATAGATTTATGATATCAAGCCTGGACTAGTCTTTTTAGGCTAATAATTTCACAGGCATGATTTGATATTGCCACAATGAGGTCTTAAGGTGTCTGCCAAGACTACTGTGAAATTGTGCATGCTGTATCTGCTTTCTTTTGATAGCATGAATGGGAACGGGGGGGGGCACTGTAAAATAATGATCATGAAAATTATAACTAATAGGATAAAGAGGAAAATAAGAGAAAGCCATGCCCACAGGGCTTCAGAGAAGTGAAGGCATCTGTCAGACTCACAAGCAGGGGTAGCTGCTCACCTACATTTCAGGGTCAGTGCAAACCTGGAGGGACCCCACGCTACGAGCCAGACAAGTCACATCCATAAATATATGAAGCGCAAGAAGGAAACCTAGTTTGGCCTCCAGACAAGCAAGGACTTAACACATCTCATTCAAGGATCTTCCTGATGAAGTGACCAGATTTTTCAGTTTAACAGTTGAAGGGACCTTGACTGACAGCAGTGTAATTTTCTGTTTCCAATAGGGATAGCAATAGCCCTTCAATGATGAAGCATAAAGGCAGAAACTTAAAGAAGCTCATGTCAATATTTCTTTCTGCTCCTTGTCTCCTAAACTATTCCATCAAGTGTTTGGAAAGGCAACGGGGCTGTGCAGGGTTCTGCTCCTTCCAAGAAGGCGTTTCTTCCACATCAAGGTTAAAATTTCAATGAGTCTCCACTGGCTGAATGAATGCATCAATTAATGCTATTCAGAGAAGCTTTAACTTGCACAGCTGACGTAGAAAGTGTGTGACTAAGCTTCTGAATTGGCAGGGAAGGCGCATTGACAGGAGTTGCCTTCTCTCTGCACCACTTACTGCCTTTCACCCCCCTCACTTCCTCCCTGCATCATCATCACTTCATCACATGCAGCTGAAATTTCTCCTTCAGCATCAAAAGCCCTTGGAGCTTAAAGCCAGGGGTCACTGAAAATGGGGATGATACGGTGTCTCTTTCATTTACATTTTGATTAAGTGAAAGCTGCTTAATTTAGGTCATTACTGATACATAAATATGCAGAGAAAATGAACATGCATTTGGAACCAACATTACATGATTTATTGTTCTCATAATGTGTAAATACAGAAAAAAATAAAAAGAGTCCCGCTCTTTAATCTCCTGGATACGAAGCCAGGCTAGCCACTAAGGTCAGCCCGGGAACTCTCCAAGGCTCCTATCCCATTATTATTTCAACGATGGTAAGGACCGCCATATGTAAGTCTGTCTACTCTATTGGACTGATCTTCCCGTGGAGGGTTTGGGAGTGGTAAAGTGAAAGGCTCAAATGGTTTTTCCATACCTGATTGCGGACTCTGTTTGGGGATTTTGGCCACGGCTTGAGGGCTGGAGGTGGCGCGCGCTCGCTGGCTGGCGGAGCTGTGGGCGCTGCTGGGGACCGCCGAGCTGTTCTTGCGTGGTTTGGTGTCTTGCAGCCACATGGGCGAGGCTTCGAAGGCCTGCATCCTGCGGCCGTGGCTGCCGGTGCTGACCTTCAGGTAGGCCTGGGCCTTGTGTTCTTGAAGCTCTCCGTAATTGGCATCTGTCACCCTGCACTCGTACAAGCCCTCATCCTTTTTCCGCACTTTGGAGATCTGAAGCTTGTGGGAGATATCATTGCCCTGGACTTTCACTGTCTGAAAAACGGCAGGTGAAAAGACAAAGGGCCACATCAAACCAACGTCCAAGGTCTTTTATTTTAATGGACGGTCAGATCAGAAGATCTTAATGATCGTATTCCACTAACTGGATTTGCAGAATATGGGCTAATGCGCTCAGACGCACCAGCCCCAGATTCCAGTAGCCACGTGGTCCCCAATTCCCACAGCGCAGTAGCAGATCTGTGGTTCGCTCCTGGGGCTGACATCTCCTTGGCCAGATCAGCCAAATGCAGCACAAGCCCTATAAGGCCACGTCCCAGCTGATGCAGCCTCTTTAATTCGCGGTGGGCTGAGGACCAAGCTCCGCAACGCGGAAAGATCACAAAAATACTGTGCTTCACGACAAAGTCTGGATGCGGATGTATTTTTTATTGCCACATTGGAAAGACTACTAAGGGTCCTGAAAATATGTTCACAATCTTTCACCTCAAAATTTTCTGTACAGTCTTGCCTATGAGTGCAGATTTCACCTTAGTCTTCTTGGCTCAGAGATTCCCCCTGCCAGCCTAGGGACTTTGGGGAAGTGGAACTTGGCATAACAGCAATTGAACTCTGGTTTGCAAAATTGAAATTGATCCTCTTATTTGTTTTACTAATTTTTATGCACAGGTTATTAGCAAGATTTTATGTCTATAATATATATGCATATAAATCTATAAAAATCTTTATCAGACCAGTTAAATTTGATATATATCATACACTATATATGACTGAAAGATTGGTGGATTTCATAAGATATGCAGGATTTAATGATTTGAATGGTGTTGACGTATAGAAAGTAATGTGCAAATAAACAATTTTCAACATTTGAACCATAACTGTAAATAAGTATATGCAAAATTATATATAAATATACTACTACAGTAAAAATAATGGAAATTAGTGGATTTGAGTTATATCCTCAGTTGAATCACCTACTAAGGTCTGAGGTAGTCAGAGTATTTCAATTATTATTCTGCCATTTTACAATTGAGTAAATGGAGGCCAGGGGGTTTGGGTCAAAATTCTCAACATTAGCCACCATTAGAATCCTGCAGGGAGCCTTGTACAAACCCTCTTACTTGGGTTAAGGCAGAACCTTTCATTCTACATCTCCAGGGTGTGGACTCACCACACCCATTTACTAAAAGCTCTCCCAGGAATGCTAGGTTAATAACTACTAGTTCAGGAGATTCGTCCAACATCACACAGTGGGTGGACTGGGAGCAAACTACTTTCCACCTCAGTTTGTGTCTAGGATGCTTTTTCAACTCAGTAGATTTTATGAAATATTGGCAAAGATAATACCATTAGTGGGTGTGTGTATGATTGTGAACCTGATTATACACAACTGTAGGTCACAATGTGTGAGGCCATTTTTTGTTTTAGGTCTTTGGGTTTACGGACATAGGAGAAAGGGGAGAGATGAATAGGCAACAGACAATCTATCCACTTCTATGTATATATGAAAAATTTGAGAAAACATAATTCTTAACAACTGATCAGACCAATAAAGCTTTTCTGGCATTGTATGAAAACAACAGTTTCTGTGATATAAGAATCATTGAAATAGAAATACTCTGAAAATTTATGTCTATGAATTGGAGTTTTTGACTTATAATATTTAGGTTTTTTTTTTTTGATGTTTTCTTCCATGTTGTGATTATACATTTAGATCTTTGAATTTGAGTCTTTTAGTACAATATATTTTCAACTTTTTTGTATGATGTAACTCTGATTTCATACCACTTTATGCTTATTGGAAGAGCCTCAAAATAAAGTTCCTTTTATAAATGCAAGTCATTGCATTTTTAGATTCCTGAAATACAATAAATTTATGTTTGCAAGATCATCTCCTTTTATAATATAGCTATTTCATTTCTAATAATGGAAACCTGTTTACTAATTATCAACAAGTTAAGTAGTTTCATTATGATAAAGTGATTCTGTGTGCCTGCGTTTGAGGTATAAAAAAAGATTTTCTTTGTTTTTCAATTTCACACTAAATTATTAAACACAATGACCAGTATAGTAGAAATACATCTCTGTATTTTGAATAGCTTAGCCTCTTCCAATTATGTTTTTAATTTTGAACTCAGGCACTAGAAATACATACATGTCTTTTATTGGGGATTGTGAATGTCTTTCAAAAGTGAGTTATTTTCCCTAGAATATTAATTTCCTGTTGGATGCTTTGACTTTTTCTGCCTAGGAAGAGTTTTGAATGTTAATATTTTGCTTCTTATTGAAGTATAATTTCCATAATTTTGAATGGATATTAGCAATGCAGCCCTGGACTCTTGCAGTTATGTAACTATAAAAAGAACAAAGAAAAAAAAGTGCCACACAACCTATTTGAATAGTAAAGTGACTTTCTAAGTTCATCGTTGAAGTATTTACATGATTAAAATCTATAATTTTATTGTGTTGAACTTTGCTTCAGTTTTTATGTAATCAGTGTCATTCTTCCTGCATATGCAATAAAGAGGTTAAAAATCTCTAAAATTTAAAAATCTAAAATTCATTAACTCATTTTTCCCCTTGCGCCTTCTTGGCAGCTGACCATGGGACGCCCCCTGTCGCCTGTCCCTGTGATACTCACACTGATTTTGGTCCCGTCGTTGTCCAGGTCTCTCTCGGGTAAGAGCTCCACCTGCGGGAGAAGGAGACAAACGTTCAGGCGGGACCCCGGACCCTTCCTCAGGCCACCCGAGTCCGTGACCCGGGAGCACTGTCGTGCCGAGCCTGCCCGGCGAGACCCCAGCCTTCGTGGTTGTTGAACCATCTTAGAGGAGGCGATTGAGGAAAAAGAAGGGAAAGAAGGAATTCCACCCGCCGCTCGGCAGCCGGCCTTGAACGCTTGGAGGCCACCCCTCCCGCAGCGGCACCGTGGCGGCCACGACTGCGCTGCGCCTGGGCGAGGCGGGCCTCGGGGGCCCGCCGCCTTCCCAGCTTTCCTCCTGCGGGATCCGCCCAGGACGGCGGTTCCCAAGAAATAAGGAGGGCGGGGGGGGGTGGCCGGGGGGGGGGCCCGGCGGGAGCTTTCCGGGACGCGTTTCTGCGCCTTTGCCCCAGAGGCGCCCAGCAGCCTTCGTCTTCCCGGGGAGCTTTTCTCCCACCGCAGTTCTTTTTCTGGCCCCCGCACTTCAGCCGCTTTTGCTCAACTTCGTCTCCTTTCTCTGGCCCGGCCCTCTTTTCCTCTCGCCCCTGCTTCCCGCTACTTCCCCGGTTCTCTTTTCCTCCCTGCTCTCCTTTGCCCGCCTCCTTCCCTTCTCTTTTTCCTCCTCTCGCACCCCTTTCCCGGTCTCCACGCCCCTCTCTCATCTTTTCCCAAATCGCCCTGCAGCCCCCCCCCT
The DNA here is from genome assembly GCA_026826555.1 of Tolypeutes matacus. Classification (NCBI taxonomy): domain Eukaryota; kingdom Metazoa; phylum Chordata; class Mammalia; order Cingulata; family Chlamyphoridae; genus Tolypeutes; species Tolypeutes matacus. The sequence continues at coordinate 11,500,828 of JAKSZT010053798.1, read as the reverse complement.
TCCTCCCTTGCTGAGCTCCCTTCTCTCCCCTCCTCCCTTGCTCTCTTGTGCCGCTTGCTTTCTCCCTCCCCCCTTCTTTTCTCCTCTCGCTCTTCTCCCTCTCTCCACTCCCATCAATCTCTTCTCTGTGAACTGCAGATGTGAGGGACTGGCCCAGAGGGGGGGATGGGGACCCCGCCAGGATCTACCCCTCCCCTCCCCACCGTCCCTGAAAGGGGACGAGTTTCCCGGGATGTGCCCACACAGCAGTGCCGTCCTGGACAGCTTCATACCGGGAGGAGGGGCTTCCCAGGTTTAGCAGGGAAAGATTCAATGATTTGACTTCTTGATTTTACCTAGTCCCCACAGGACAAAGCCAGCCTCACCCCAGGAGAGCCATGAGGGTCCCAGGGGAGCCCAGGCTCCTGGCTAGACACCCAGATAAGAGAGGAATGGGGCAGACGGGGGCGTTGCGGGCGCTGCCCCTCGGCTACCTGCGCGCCGGCCACCTCGGTCCCGGGCTCCAGGTCCTCGAGCCCCCGCAGGAACCACCACTGGATTTCCAGGTACACCGAGGCAGAGCCGCTTTGAAAAGCGCAGGACATCTCCACATTCTGCCCCTCGGTAGCCGTCACGTTCCGCGGAAACTCGGTGAATTTTGCTGCAAAACAAAAGCGCATCCTTTTGGAATGTCTACATCACTCTTGCCAGGGGCTATTTCTTTCAGAGCTCGCTACATTTTTCTTGGACTTAGGGGACCCCCCCCCAAAACAAAACAAAACAAAACAAAACAAAAACCCCTCTGTCATCCTGACTTTGCTTGGCTCCCAATCCCCCTTCCTTTGACTCTTCCCTGCTTCAATTTTGGTATCAAGCCTAAATCATTTTGTTGCTGATCAAGTCCAGATAATGGAAAGGTTAACGAGCTTGCCAATAACTCCTCTCAGTTAGCCAAATGCTCACAGTTAGATCCAAATACCAGTAGCTCTTGTTAGATTGCAGTATTCTCCAAAACTTAAAGAAGGATTCAGTGCAGTGCAATTTAGACAGTCTGTCGAGTTGATCTATGAGGAGAGCCTCTTGCCTCTAAGTTTCCAAACAATCTATGACTAACTGAATGCTTCTTGTAATAGAGAGTGGATCATAAATATCTGTCAAGATGCACATTTCTGATGTATTAAAACAATTATTAGTAGTTGTAATTCGAAACCTAGAGCAGGGAAACAACTCATACACTTTCTAAGCTGCGTCTATTTCTTTCTCTCCATATTAAACTTCGTATTTGTTTCCATCAAGCCGTGTACCTTAAAATGCTATCGTTGTAGGTTGCCACAATCAGACATCCCGGCTTAGTTCAAATTATAGATTATTTTTGAAGTCACGTCAGAGATTTTTTTTCTCAGCCTTTTCATTACCAGCCTTGCTGGTTTGCAAGATTCACGGTGTAACTCGCACAAGTAAAACACCCCTTCCCCCCAAAGGCATTTCTTTAACATGGAATGCTTTGGATGGTTGTTCTCATCTTGTCTAAGGGACGCTGTGCGAAGAGCCAACAATTCCCTAAAAGTAGTCTTGGAGAGATGTGTGGCTGATGGAAGTGCACAGCTACAACACACATTTGTGGAGAGGAGGACCGAGGGGACTGCGGGGCTGAATCCTCCACTTCTTAGATGGAAACCATCAATGCCTCTTTGCAAAATATTATGAATCCCCCAATTTGTCTGTATTGAAATGGCACTGTGTCTATGCTCAAAGGAGCTGAGAGGTGTCAAGGAGATATTCTCGTCTGAAAAGGACTTTTCTGTTTAGGCTGGAAGGAGAATGGCCTTTCTGCCTGCGGAGGTGATGCGGTCTTCTGGCAGTAGGGATGTGATCTGTTCACGGTGCTGAAAAGATCACTGCAGCCTGCGAAGCCCTCTTAACAGCTGGATTCAGCAGGGCTGCTGCTGCTTGGAATGCAAGTCGTGCCTTTTCATGGGTTCTCAAAGGAGTCTGTCCTTTGATAAACAAACATGCAAACGGAGGCACACAGAGCCAGAAAAGGGAAACTCTAAACCCATTCTGCCTCAGTGGAGAAGGAAGACTCAGTTGAGAGACCCCCGTCCCCAGTCCCGTGTTTGTTTGCGATGATTATGTATGCATGAGTGGTTACCTGTGCCCACAGATAAGAGGCCACACTCACACAGAGCCCCGTGCCGGGTGTCTGCGCTCACCGAGGAACCCACCTCATTGCCAGGCACCTACTAGGTCTGCTTTGAAACCTAGCTTGCCTACAATTTGATGAACTTTTAAAGAAATGCCCAACAGAGCACTATTCACATAACCTGCCCACTGTTACTTGCTAGGAATCTCACCACATCTGCCTGACCGTTCTTTGAATGCAGGGAGCACACAAACACACACACACACCCCACAAGCGAATGCATATTTGCCAGTGAGTGCAGACTTACCTTGAGAGGAAAGCCCTTGCTGCACAAATAAAACGGAAAAGAAAACAAATCCAACAGACGCCAAAAAGATCCCCATCATTCCAAAAGGGGTGGGGGGAGGGAGTCACATCGGTGTAGCCAACAGCCCCCCAAAAAAAGCCCTAAAAGAAAGGAGTAGAATGTATCAGAAAGCTCTGCCTCAGAACCCGGGGCGCGACCCTGCAAACATCCTGCCGCCGGCTCGGCGAGCGCGGGCTTTGGGGAGAGGGGATTGCGATTCGCGAAGGTTCAACCAGCTGACTCGGCTTCCAGAGGCTTCGCGTCCAGACCCGGGCTCGACGCTCTGGCAAGTGGCTCGGCGGCTCCGCTGCCTGCGCGCAGCTACCTGGCAGCTCGTCCAACGTCAGCCGCTGCTCCGGCTTGCGTCTCGCTGCCCCCCCCCCCCCAACACCAAGCCGGCTCGGCAAGTGGGGAGTGGGCCAGGGGGGCGGGCTGGAGGCCCGCGCCGGGCTCCGCGCCGCAACTTTTCTCTCTAATGGCTGCGCTGGTGCCTTTAACCCCCTGCGCGCTGGACAGCTCCCCGCGGGGCCTTGGGCCGCGCAGCCCTCGGAAGGGAGAAGGAGAGGCGGCTCCTGTTTTCCTTCTGGAGCGCAGCGCATTTTTCAGATAGGATCATTTTTTCATTTTTTTTTTTCAGATAGGCTCCCCCCCCCCCCAATGGATTGAATCTTTCTTGCCCGGGCGCATCGGATCTCTTCGTGCTTAGGAAGACAATACAGTTGCAGGATTGCGGTCTGGGCTGGGGCTAGGAAGGAGGCATTTGAGGAGGGAGTTGGGGCATTATCGGAAAAGAGGGGAGGAATGGGGTGAGATGAAAGGGCTTTGGGTGATGAAAACAGCCGTTGGAGAGAAATGTCGCTTAACCAGTTATTAGCTGCTCTAACTGGAAGGATCACATGCTATTATTTCACACGGATTTATTGCTGAACCGCCTGCAGTGGGAGAGAAGCAGTTCAGGCAGGCACCATAGCACTGACGCTGGCTAATGGAGAAGAGAAAAAGTACAAAAAGTCACGTATGGAGAGAATTTTTCAGAGAAAAATGTGTTTATTTTTTTTTAACCGTATCCCTTTCCCACCTCCATTCTACACGGCTATTGGAAGTGGGGGAGGGGCTCTAAGCACCACCAAGGTCTTCCTTGCATGATCTTGTTTTGTTCTGTTATTTTGTTTGCATAATGCAATAATTATGCAATGCTCCCGGGGATTATATGAATAAAGAAGATTGTTCAGGAACAAAAAGTACACTTACAATAAGTCTTATAATTTGGAGGAAATTTAGTTAGGTGCCCTGGAGAAGGTTTGAGAGGACATTCTATTTCTTAAGAATCTAAGCAGCAGCGTATATCGCCTTAAAGACTCTGTCCTTTTGGAGGCTAAACATGAGTCAGTAAATTTAAATCTTTTTAACAAAATTAAACTCACTTGCCATCTTAACAGGGTACCGACTATTTTATTCCCATTATTATTTCCAGACAACTATGCCACGAATCTTTGGAAATCCGAGTCAGTCTTAACAATGCTGTCGGGAAATCAATGCAGTATATATATTTTCATTTACAGATAAACAATTTGTAGTTGGCTAATGCCTTCCCTGGTCAGAAAAAAAATTAACCTTGACATAGCTGTTGTCTTTTAAGATCACTTCTCTTTCCACTGCTGAATGCAGCAGTAAAAACTAAGACTTGATGGATTTACATAACAGCATTATTTATTTTCAAAGGATCCATTTATTTTTCACTGTGGGTGAGACAGGATATGAGATTTGGAGAAAGTCAAGGGGAATATTTTACATCGTTTCATGTTTAGACCAAGGAGACTCTGCTCCAGGATTCAGCAAAGGCTTTGAAGTTTGTCACTCCAAGAAGAGAAATCTCTTTATGCCCAAACACAGCCTCATGGAGAATGTGTTCAGAACATAGAAGCCCATATGCAAGTTAATACACCTACCCCCAACTAAACTTTATTTGGAAGAATAACAACAACAAAACTTTGCAGGTATTAGATCCTCAGAGCTTAATAATCTCCAGCCTTAAATTTTATACCTGATAGAATATTCTCAATATTTATGACAAGATTTTAATTTTATTTCAACATTTAGCATAAACATAAGTTTAATATGCCATGAAAATGACCTGACTTCAAGGTTATCTGCTGTTAGAACAGTTTTCAATGTAAAGAAGAGAGAGCATCCATTTCTGGCAAGAGAAGTTCTGAATTAATTTAGGAACACTAGTTTTAGCTGCTTTTAAGAGGAACTTGATCAATGTAATTGCAAAAACATAATAAAAGTAAGTTTGAAAGTGTGAGAAAAGCTTTGACAAGATAGAAAAACTATCAAACTACTTTAAATAGAAAATGATAGGCAGTTAAGCTACCAAAAGGAAAAGAAAGAAAGAGAAAGAAAGAAAAGAAAATTGGAAAGAATTTATGTTATTTTTCTTGTGAAAATGCGTGGTAGATATTTTGTTTTCAGTTTTGCCAGAATGGACCAAAAATTTTATCTTAAGTATCTGTTTTATCATCCGCAGGCTTGTAAATAGTGCTGATAAAGACATTTGCATTATCACTTTATAGCTTTTGCCTTAATGAAGACAAAATGTCTCTATATTAAAAGTTTAATATAGATGCTAAGAGAATTCACTTAAAAGGTAAATATATCCAGTATATTAAATGACAGAGTTCTGGTATTAATTATGTCCTATTATTTTATAAATTCCTATAAAATAATACATACTCCTACTACAAGATTGACAATAAATTATCAGGAAAGACAACTTGTGTATATCTGGATATGGGAGAAATGTGTCCTGTCCATTATCTCCTTCCTTCAAAAGATTGCTGATGCTTTATCATCTAGAAATGACTACAAGTCTCATCGTCAAAAAGTAAAACCTCTTCAGTAACTAGTGCTCCAAAAATAAAATCCTACCATCTCATCTTTTGGTTGTTTTCTTTCCCTCTGAATTAGCTTTTGGCCATTATTTTGCTTTTTTAAAATGTGAACATCTGTATCACCATAGCTATTTCCCCCTAAAACTCATATTAAATCTGAATATGTCCCAAACTTTCTCAGGTATATTTCAGTAAGTTTGAGTGTATTCCATTGCCTTCCTCTGGTACCGTATTTAGACTGCATTTTATTCTTTTTAAAAAATATTCAATCTTATTTAACTTTCTTTTTCAAACACACCGTTCATTTTTGGTGCCTGCAGGGTTTCACACAAGCTTTCGGAGCCATTGATTCACCCAAGAGCTAAACTGGAAAAGGGGTACTTAAGATCACCCTTTCCTCCCAAGAAGGCTGTGGAGAATTTCTGCTGCTTGACATTGATGGGAATTGCTATATTTCACTACCCAAAATATGAAAGGAGAACTTTACACATTACACGTTTCATAATCTGTCCCAAAGTGAGGCCAAGGTGCCAAATATAAACTTAAAAAACATTCTGAATAATTGGAAGTCACAAAATTAGGTATTTCTCTTTCAAAATAAAAACATGAAAAGAACTGGAAGATAACTCCTATAGTTCCACGGGGCTCAGCTTCATTTCTTTACCTCCTTACTGGCTTCTCACTCAGGCAAGCTGCAAAAGTTCTCCCATCACTGCATCTGGGGATGCCTCATATTGTGTTCTCGAACACCTTCTTTGGAAATAATCAAAACTGTGTATAGGAGAAAAAATTTCAGGGAATTGAGGAAAATTTTCATCCATATTCAACCTCATTCTTTTGTTAATTTTTCTCATCTGGGGAAATAAAACGTAGGATTTAGACAGTCTTTAAATATGGCAGCAATTAAAAAAAATCCACAGAGAAACTCTAATTTAACAGAAGACCCCTAAACTATATCAGTCACAGATGACTTTTTAAAATTTGATTTCCACTGAATTATACAAGCCAGGGTCACGGCCATGCTGGGTTTACTGGTGTCTTCTACATGTCACAATTTCAAAGATATGATAGAGTCACGAGTTCATGACAACTGCAGAAGCAGCAACATAAACAAAATCTCTTTCCGGACATGTATAGAATGTTTTCAGAAAACAAGTGAATTTCAGAACTGAAACGGGGCTTAGTAAACAATTAATTCAAACTGCCCATTTGACTCATGAGGGACCAGGGGCTGCTAATTATGACCAGTTAGTTATGCCCTCCAAACTAATCAATATATTATTTCTTCAAGATCTTAAGATCCAAAATGCTTAAAATGAAGGATAGATTAAATATTTTAAGGCAAGCAAACAAATGTTGTCATCCATGCTCTGGGTTCAACAAATTTTACTGAAAAGATGGCCACTGAAAGCAAGATTCATCACACCGAAACTCTCCGAGAATAGCTGGTGGCCATTGGAAGCAGCCATTTTGAAGAGCTAATGGTCCATTGTATGGCTATTGTTCATTTTAGTCTTCCAGATGGCATTTCTCGCTTCATCTTTTCCGCTTGTCCGTGACTGAAATGTAAATTACTTAGATCTGGCTTTTATTCTGTGGAACTCTGTAACTTTGTAATTGAAGTTCAGGAAGTTAGAACTCAAATTATTCATGCGGTCATTTTTTTTTTTTTTAAAGATTTTATTTATTTATTCATTTATCCCCCCCCTTGCTGCTTGTGCTCGCTGGGTCAGCTAACCACGCCGTGAGGGCGGGCTTGCCTTCACCAGGAGGCCCCGGGAACCGAACCCGGGGCCTCCCATATGGTAACCGGGAGCCCTACTGATTCATTTTATAACCGTAATGTCTGGCCTAGATGTGACCTCTGGAAACTGCAAAAGGAAGTTTAGCATTTTCTGTATAAAGTTAATACCACAGATTATTGCTTAGATGCCTTCTATAAAACTCACAGACATGTTTACCTTCAATTTTTTTCCCTTATGAGAAATTAAAATGGGCCTAATGATGGATATAAGTTGTGTCTGCATATGGCTCAGGACCCGACTTAATTTCTTCATTAGTAAAAAGTTAAGATGAGTATTATTTTCCCCTCACCTAGGAGCTTCTTAGTGAGAAAGGCTGAGGCTTTTGCCAAACCTACTATCTCAGGATGTTTCTTCTTGCTTCAAAATTATTCTGCAGCTGAAGCTCAGGATTTGCTCTATTTTTTAAATTAATTTCAATATATGCCTTTCTAGTTTAAAAAAATCCTGTGGGTTTGACTAGAGATGAATAGCTACCTTCTACATCTATTTTTATGCAAGAGATAATTATTTGGGGAAAGAAAATGAAAATAGAAGAAAAGTAGCAATTTCTAGTAAAGTATAATTTCCAAGCTTGTCCATGGTTCCATGTCTATATTTAAAATTTGAAAGTAAATAATAATTCATAATAATGCTGTTGAAAATCTTTCAAGAACCACAAAGTGATTTATAAACATTTAAATCACCTTACATTTTGAAGTATACATGTTTCCTAATTAAAATAGTTTCCGAGTCTTATAAACCTGGGTTCAAGTTTTCTCTCAGTATTTACAATCTCTATGTCCTTAAGCAAATGACTTAACTACCCTATACCTCACTCAATTTCCTGGAAATAACAGTTGCTATCTCACACTGTTTTTGCAAGAAGAAAGTGAGATAATGCATGCAAATCCCTTATCACAGTGTCAGGTATACATAAGTGCCAAATAAAAGCCAACTGTTATTTTTTATTGTCATTTATCTCTAATCCATGCTCTCTTTGACTCCTGAACCTGAGGCTTTATAAAATTCAGACCAAATGGAAAGGAATGTCTCACTCAACCTTATAGTGATCTTTTGGGAAGATTGTCTAGGAGTATTTGGAGCATCTCCAGAGACAAACTGGAGTGAATGATAAGCTGTTGGTATTGCAGGAATAAAGAATGGGTATTTGAGAGGAGAAATAGAGTTAAGTCAAAACAAGAAGACTGAATAAATAATGAAGTAGAACCTTGAGACTATTTATAGATGTATGTGAGAAGGATGCCAAGGCAACAGACCAGAGTTCTATAACTGACTTAACCTCATCCCAACATGAAGTTATATTTGGGAAGAGGCTTTGGTATGACTTCTGGATATATGGAACCCTTTTATCCCCAGTTAAACCAAGTTAAGTATGTTAATCAATGACGATTAAATGATTCTGTAGAGTAATGAAAGTAATTGAAGTTACTCTGGTTGTATTAAGGAGGGATTCTAGTCATCATAAAAACTCGATGCACTTCCTGAACGTGTAGAATCCTAAGCCATGCAAGGGAGCATCACAGAGTTTCTAGGCTGATAAAAGTATGGTGGCCACAGTGAGGTGGACTTGGTTCATGTCAGTTACCTTACTGTGATTACTAATAGCACATGCTTTTGTTTTCAGAGGTGGCCGTCTTTGGATGATAAATGAGCTGGTCACCCTAGTTAAAGAGAGATGTGAAACCCTCAGGATCATAATGGGTGACTTGCAAGGTTCAAGCCTAAGCACCATCTAAAATTCCTTTAAATGGCCAGGGTTTAGCTGGGAGGTTATTTGAGGTTGGATGAAGGAAATGTTGGTCCTACGTCAGTGTTCTAAATCCAGAGAGTAGGAGTCAGTTCACATTCTTTTTTGGAGAGACCCACAGGCCCTGTGGGAGTAGCCTCTGATGGCAGGGCTGAATCATCAATTAGTCTTGGTAATTGCTAAGAAGGAGCAAAAAGGCTTTAGATTTAGGGAAACAGATATAGGGAACCATACTTTAGAAAAATGTTTTACAATTTAATATGGAGAAGTCAAAAGGGTTAAAGAGGTCTTCAGAAACTCCTGGGTTTTATCCTGTATCTGGAGGGCTTGGTTCCAAATTATGAAAGGCATGTCCATTACTCTAGATCAAGAGGAAATTGAGGAATGGGTGTGTATGTGTGAGCGTGTACGTGATGTTCAGGGGTGGGATGCAGTGAGGAAGAGAAGAGTAAATGTAGGATTAAAGGGTTACATTTGTAGGGTTGAAACTCGCACTTATTCTCTTGCAATTTTTTGGCCAACTGACTCTCCTGGTCCATACATGCTGGCTATACTTTTTCCCCATGCATGATGTGTGCCAGCTTTCTCTACTCTCTGAACCCTCTTTCTCACACTGTTCTGTGGCTCTCTTCCCTGTGCCTTAGAGTTCTCTCTTCTAAGATTAACAAACTTCTCTACAGCTTCACCCTTTTCACTAAATTTTCTCACATTTAGCCCTTAATAGAAATGCAGTTTTCTCCAGATGATACCACTTCCCCAGGAATCTTCTCTCCTATGGAGATTACTTTGCTCTCACACTTCAAATAAGTAAAGATCAGAACTTCCAGATCTGATTCCTCCACCTTGAATTTAGCTATGTCCTTTGGAGGCTCATGTCATTCAATTTAGAACAAGCATCTCTTCTTACTTATGGACTCTCCTTATTTTATTGAGGATTTGGTACTACATCTCTTTATCTGTTACTTATGATTGCCCCCATCTCTTAGTTACTTCAGCTTTTAGTTGGATGATGCTTTCAAAATTCTGACATCTCAGATATGTGGTTTCACATAAAATAAGTATATTATTCAACCTACTTCAACCACACACTGCCATTGCTTCATAGACTTTCCCATTTTCTAGAATGGTTGCAATTGGGAAATAATAAATTTAAACACTACATCCCTTACCAAAACATTTTATCTTCCTTTTATTCCACTACTCTTAAGGCATTAGTTGGTCAATTTGTTTGCAAATGACATCCCAACATCTCCCATGACATTTCCACCTATATGGTATTACCCCTGCCTTAACCTCTTTCTCTTTCAAACATAGATCTACTGTGCTATCATTTCAACCCATCTTGGCCTCAGTCCTTAGGTCAAGGAGCCAATATAGGGATTCTGCTAGTACTGAGTATATCTACCCCAAAATTCTTCCAGAAACTAGGGAAATAACCACTCAGTTGGTCCACAGACCCACCAGGCACTAAATTATGTTTTTAACCTGATCTCCATAAACTCCCACTCTGGTGACTTATAGTGGTATTTCAGATCCCCAGGGAAGGTGTGTCAGGGAATTCTTCAAGGGCACCCAGTCACCCCACCAATCCAGGGCTTTGGGGCTCGTAATTTAACCATGTCTGAGAACTCAGTGAAAGGAGTTTTCCCTTTTGTAGTGAACTAAGTCATGTTCTTATTCATCAGACCTACTGTTTCTCTAGTTGCATAGATTGAGTAGTACTTTGGAAGAGTCATCATCTATTTTATTTCTAGGGTAGTCATGATCAGTTGGCTACCACTAGAGATCTCTGCAGGTCAAAACCCTCTGGTTTCCAAGTCATTCCTTTGGCTTATCATTGTTCTTATATGGTTAAGTGCAGTCACCAAGTGAACATTCCCATTAAAAAAGGAGCCCATTCCAGTGGTGCCCTATAGAAGACTGGCAGCTTAGAGCTGGTGTCATGGAAACTGGTGATGTCTAAGGCAGTTCTCCGTGGACTAAGTGAGTGAGGTGTCTTCTGAGACCTCCCAGGGGGTAGTGGGAAGGTTTATGTGTTTCATATAATAAAAACACACATTCCTATGTTTCTATTCCTTTGGTTATCTTCCTCCTCATTAAGGAAGCTCACTGTTTTGACCTTATTGAATGTAGGCCATCTTTAAATCCAAGGTTCAGTCACCCAACCAATCAAACTCTTAGAATCATTTTCAACATCTCATGCTGGCATAGTAAATCCTGAATCTCATTTAGTGAACCATTTTGCAAAGTTAATAAAAATGTGATAAAATTGACTATCTATTAATGATTATTACTTTTTAAATCCCTTAACACACAACAAATACAAGAGAACTTCCTGAATATGATAGAAGACTGATTAAATACCCATAACAAATATCTTATTTTGAAATTTTGAAAAATTGCTGGATATGAGGTCAATATCCTGCTAACAAATATTAGACCAGTAAAATTATTTTAAAAAGATACAATTTACAATGGAATAAAATTATCAAATACCTAGGAATAAATTTAATGAAAATAGTGCAAGATCTCTATATAGAAAACTATAAATACATTGAGAGAAATAAGAGGTGACCTAAATCAAATGAGGTATTCCCATGTATATTGATTTGAAGTCAAATTAACATATGTAATTATGCAATTTCAATAAAAACTTTAAAAGATTATTTGCATTAAATGACAAGCTATTTTAAATTTCTTTTGGAAATACAAAAGGTCAAGGATAAGAAGAAGAGATGACGATTTGGTCTACTGGATATCAAGATTTAGTGTAAAGAACTAAGACATTGCCATATTAGCATGAGACTAATTAATGGATACATGAGATTAAAATAGATAATCTAGAAATCCCCCTTTGGAATAGATGAACTTTTACATATGACAAAAGTGAGATTGCAGGTAAATGGGCAAGGAAGGTCTTTTCTATAAATGGTTCTTGGTCAGTTGGAAAACTGCATGGGTACAAAGTGAAATATAATTCCCAATTTACACTATATAGAAAAAAAAATGCAGGGAGATGATGATCTAAATGTGAAGACCAAAATATTAAAGTTCCTAGAGGATAATACAGGAGAAAATCCTCTTGATTTTCATTTAGGGAAAGAGTGTATATCCAAGGTTCAAAAAGCACCAGTCACAAGGAAATTTTAATTTCATTAAAATGAAGAAAATTTGTTCACTAAAAGATACTATTTTTGAATAAGAATGAAAGAGAGTGGAATAGAGGATTGGAACACATAAAACTACCAAAGAGCTCATATCTGGACTATAAAGAGTCTCCATAATCAAAAAGAAAGTATATAATATTTTTTAAAAGTTTGCAAGACTTAACATTCATTTCACAAAAGAAGATAACTAAAAAGTCAATAAATACATGAAGAGATGCTCAGTCTTTAGGAGGAAGTTTGATGCAAATTAAAAACACAATGAGATGTCAGCACACTCCTATTAGAATAGCTAAAATTCAAAGATTATATTTCCAAGTGTTGGCCTGGATGTCAAACAATATAGGAAAGCTCATGCAATTTAATTTAATCAAATTAGTGCTACCATTTTGGAACACAGTTTGATATATTTACTCTAAAAAATGCATTTAACACTCTGATCTATAATTTCACTCTTAAGTATAGATACAATAAGGATGTGCATATATGTGCACTAAGAGACTTATGAATGAGTATTCACTGTAGCCTTACTTTTAATTTCTCAAAATTGGAAATAAATTAGATGTCCATTTGGTAGAACAGGTAAATAGCAACACAGTCACATAATAGTATACCAAACATCAAAGAAAATTGACACAAACTATAGGTGTAAACAACAAAATGGATAAATCTTACAAATATTATTAAGCATAAGAAATCAGACATGATTTCTTTCATACTGTTTGGTACCATTAAATAAAACTTTAAAAAAAGATAGGACTACACTATGGTGTCAAAGATCAAGACTGGTAAGGGGAGAAGAAAAGGTGATGTCTGGGAAGAGAGGCTTAAAGGAGACTGGTTTTATTCTACTTCTTGACATGGAAACCAGTTATCTGGGTGTTTTCTCTGTGATAATTTGTTGATTTGGACACTTTTTTTCTGCAGTTTTCTTTAATAAGAACCTAAATGATAAGAACTTCAAAACTACCACCATAAACCTAACTCCACTAAAAATTTATTCTCACCAGCCTCAAATGGACCTCAATGATGCCTATAAATCTATTATTTTCATATTAATAATAATAGCTATTATTTTCCTAGTTGGTTCACTCCATATTCTACACAGTTACTATTTCAAACTTTTGCTAGTGTCTTGAAAACTTCAAATTTTTAGGATGTGATATTCCTGCTTCAAATATTAAATAGAAGCTCTCAGAAGAAAAGCTCATCCAACTTTCTGTCACCAAATACACAGACTTACCTGCAAGGTTGACGTTAATTAATTAGCGAGGACAGTTTTATTAGTTAGAATTAAATTCTGCCCAGAGTGATAGAAGTCCCCAAATAACAATACCTTAAGAAAGACTGGAGTTCTCATCTATCACGCAAACTGTGGTTCAGAGCTCACCTGATATTCTACCCTTTGAAGCTTCAGAGAAGGAGTGTGGCCCTTTTCTCAAGATGCCACTTCTACATTCAGGCAGGACAGCAGAAAGGATAAGACAAAGTACAAGTCAAAGGTGGGCAGAGGACCTGCAGAGCTGTCTCAAGAACAAGGCACATTCCTCTATGTCTGTTTTTCAGTTTTTTTTCCTGATTCCTTATAGCTCATTCCACACAGTCTCTCTTGGAGTCACATTAGTCCCCCAGACAGTCCTTGAGTTTAATCCAAGTTTAAAATGGCTTAAACTGACTCTCTCTCCCACTTGCAGTACATCTTGTCTACGAAAAACTCCATGGAAGTGTAGCCAGTTCCAATGTAATGTACACATCCATTGGAGCAGCATCTCTCTTTATTGGGTCTCTAATATGTCCACACTCATTCACTACTCAATCCAGTGTAATCTAGATTTTGCCAACAAAGATTCACTGAAATTTATTTTACCAAGGTAGCTAAAAAACTTCTTTGCAAACTACACCCATTTGGCATTTTCTGCTATTATCTACTTTGACCTCTCAACATCATTTAATCTTGATCGCCACCCCAAGGTTCTCAGTTTCTTCCCTTGATTTCTGAACATCACGCTTTTCTGATGTTTGCAGCTTGTGGCAGTTTGAGTTTATATATGAATGCCAAAAAAGAGAGATTATGTTTGTAAACTGGTCTGTTCCTCTGGGTATGGAACCCTTTGATTGTATTAAATTCAAAGGTTTTAAGTTTACTTGATTAGATCAATTTAGGGGTTTTGTTTTGGCCACATCAGTAGGACATAACTCTGGTTGAGTCCCTGTCCCATTGGTAGCTGATATAATCTAACACTTACAGAAGAAGACACATGGAAGAGGAGAAAACTTAGTCATTTTGGTCCTGCCATGTGACAGAAAGGAGAAGACTCAAACAGCTAAAGCCCCGGGGATGAACCATTTGCCTGATAGTTTGCAGCTGAAGAGAACAGAGCAGCTGAACAGCTGAGAAGGCCTGAGAGACCAGGCAGAGATCGTCCGCCATCTTGCTTCAACACATGGCAACTGAATTTGGTGAGAAAGCAGCCTTGAGATGGACTCTTTAGGGCCTTGTAACTGTAAGCTTTTACCCCAAATAAATACCCTTTATAAAAGCCAAAGACTCTTTGCATCAGCACCCCTTTGGCTGACGAATACATTGTTACTATTACTTAGACTGTCTTCGGTACCTTTTTTTCTGTCCTCCATTAAATGTTAGAACTCCATTCCATGCTGCCTTCTTTTCATTATTTACCCAATCCTTAATATCATCCACTTAAATTTAAATTACTTTATTGGTAAATACCAGACCTTTATCTTTAGTCCAAAACTTCTCTCCTGAGATCCAGCACAATCTGGCTATTGAAAATATCCACTTTAATATCTTCCAGGCACACTAAGTTCAACGTGGCAAGGATTTATCTTGTGATCTTCTTCCCAAATCTGTGCGTACTTTACTGTTTGAAAGCTCAGCAATGCCATCATATTGTAAATTATTCTATAATCCAGAGAGTTTGGAATTATCTTGTTTCCTTCTTGCTCTCTCTCTCTCTCTTTTTTTTTTTTTTCTTTTCCTGCAGCAAAATGAGTCAAGTTCTGTTGATTTTATCAGGTTATCATTCCTTGCCTTTTTCCCCTTATCTTCAACACCAGGTCCCTATAATCTCTTACCTGGATTACAATACAACCTTTCAACTCAATTCTCCACTTTCATTCTTGTTCTGTTCTAAGTCTTTCCCACTCTGCAGTAATAAGATCTTCTAACATGCAAACATGAATTTGCTATTATTTCAACATTGTCATTACAATTCTGGTTACAAGGACTTTGAGTGGCTTTCATGGCAAGGTCCCTGCCTACATCCTTAGCTTATCTCTTGCCACTGGCACATTTGAATTTTATGCTCCTTTTTAATAACTTGTAAAGAAGTATGCTTTATAAGCACACAGGGTGTTTTCTCTCCTCTGATACACCCACCCCTTCCATTTCTAGTTTTCACCTGGATGACTCTAAAAATACATAAAGTTAAAACTTCAATATCCCTTTAAGAAAACTTCCTTGATCTTCCATTATGAGATACACCTGTTCTGTGGTTACAAATTACCCTGAACTTCTCTTATAAAACTTGTCATACTTTTTGGTCATTGCTTATTTAATTTGCTCTCTTTCCAGACAAACCATTAGCTCTGTGTGTGCAGAGTTTGAGATATTTTGCTAAATATTTTTAAACCAGGACTTAAGTGAGTATCTGGCAATAAAGAAATTGTCCCTGGGAAGGGATAGTGAGTACTATATAATAAAAACGAACATTTAGAAGTTGAATGTTTTTAATGTAATACCTAGATCCTTGCTGAGACAAATAATTGCTCATTTAATTATGAAACTGGTCTAAATCTATGTTCTAACTTAGAGATATTTTAGAATATGTATCCACATCAGTGCATAAAATACTGGAAAAGAAAAAGGTGCAAAGACATTCAATGTAGAAAGGATAGACTTTTCAACAAGGTGCTGAAAAATTGGATGTACATATATAAAATAATGAACCAAGATACACCTTTCACAAAAATTAACTAAAAAAGAATCATTGACATAAACGTAAAATGCAAAACTATAAAACTAGATGAAAACATAGGAGAAAATCTAAATGACTTTGGGTTTCATGATGAGCTTTTAAATACAATGCCAAAAGTACAATCTATTAAAGAAATAGATAAGTTGGACTTCATTAGAATTAAAAACTTCTCTTCTGTGAAAAACACTGTAAAGAGAATGAATAGAAAAACTTCAGACTGGTACAAAGATTTGCAAAACATACTGAAAAAGGACTGTGTACAAATATACAAATAGCTCTCAAAACTCAACAACACAAAGAACTTTTAAAACTCAACAACAAGGAAACACAGAATGCAAATAAAATATAGGTGAAGGATCTGAACAGGTACCTCATCAAAGATGATATACTGATGGCAGATAAGCATATGAAAATATGCTCAACATCTTTGTCATTAGGGAAATGCAAACACAAACAAGAAGATGCAACTACACACCTTTTAACATGGCTAAAATTCAAAAGACTGATGAAAGCACCTGCTGATAAGGATGTAAGGCAATGGGAAATCTCATTCATTGCTGGTTGGAATCCAATATGATACAGCTACTTTGGAAGACAGTTTAGTGATTTTTTACAGAGCTAATCATTATCTTCCCATACAATCCAGCAATTATGCTCCTAAGTATTTAACCAATTGATTTTAAAACTATTTCCGCACACACAAAAAAACCAGTACGCAATTGTGCTACTACCAACTTTATTCATAGTAGCTGGAACCAACCAACATGTCTTTCAAAAGGTGAATGGATAAGTAAATTGGGGTCCATTCAGAAAAAGGAACAAACTACCAATCACTGCAATAACATGGATAAATTTTAAAATGCATATTATTAAATGAAAAAAAAAAAAGATCCTGAAAAGACTACATTTTGTAAACAGATCAGTGGTTCAGAGACATGGTGGGTGGTGGTGGGTGGGTTGAATAGGTGAAGCACAGGGGATTTGTTAGGACAGTGAAACTATTTTGTATTATATAGTAATGGTGGAGAAGTAATACTATTTAATTCTGAAAACTCAGCATAAAGACTGAACCTTACTGTATACAGATTTCTAAAAACCATTTAGGAGTTGGGGAATCACAGGAATGGAATGAAGAATGTGACAAAACAATCTAATTGTATTACAAATGTGTGAAACAACCTCACTGAATTGGGAGGGCGAGAAGTGATGGCCTAAGTAACTTTGGATATGAGTGGAATCTGTAGGACTAAAGGGGAAAAAATGTATATAAGCACAGTTGTCTCATTGATAGTTGTTTCTTATGAGGATAATATTAACAGTTCCATAACCACGCTCCATGTATACTGGGATTAAACAAGTAAATGGATGAGAGGGTGGGAACCTGGTTTATTGGAGTGGGGGGATACAGACAAGCAAAGGAGCTAGAATGATCCCTGTGGTAATGGATTAGAGTTGGAGATATTCAAATGAATTCATGTTTAACTTAATGTAAGAGCAGTTGGGTACAAATTGAAATAGTTAATAGAAATGTGTATATTGTGGGTTAAAAGATACATATATTTCCTTACTCTGTCAGATTTTGTTGTGGTGATCTCGTACCCCACCACTTTGATTAATTCATTTATTAGTTCTAGGAGCTTTGTTGTAGACTTTTCAGGGTTTTCTATACATAAGATCGTGTCATCTACAAATGGGGTAAGTTTCCCTTCTTCCTTTCCAGGTTGTTTACCTTTTATTTCTTTCACTTCCCTAATTGCTCTGCCTAGAACTTGCAGTACAATGTTGAATATCAGTGGAGACAGTAGCCTCCTTGTCTTCTTCCTGATATTAGGGGGAAAGCTTTCAGTCTTTCATCATTGAGTATGATGTTAGCTGTGGGTTTTTCATATATACCCTTTTTCATGTTGAGGAAGGTTCTTTCTATTCATAATTTTCTAAGTGTTTTCTAAAGTGGATTTTGTCAAATGCCTTTTCTGCATCAATTGAGATGATCATGTGTTTTTTTTCCCCTTCTGTCAATGTGTTGTATTATATTAATTGAGTTTCTTATGTTGAACTATCCTTGCATACCTGGGCTAAATCCCACTTGATCATGGTGTAAAATTCTTTAATATGTTGTTGGATTCAGTTTCTAGTATTTTCTTGAGGAAAATTTATTTGCATCTATAGTCATGAGATATTGGTCTGCTGTTTTATTTTTTTGTGGTATCTTGATGTTGCTTTGGTATGAGGATGATGTTGGCCTCATAATTTGGGTTAGGGAGTATTCCCTCTTGTTCAATTTTTTGAAGATTCTGAGCAGGACTGGTCTTAATTCTTCTTGGGATGTTTGGTAAAATTCCCCTGTATTCTGGGAGTTTCTTTCTTGGGAAGTTTTTGATTACTGATTCAATACCTTTGCTATTTATTGGTTTTTAGAATTTTCTATTTCTTCTTGAGACAGTGTAGGTCTTTTGTGTGTTTCTAGGAATTTGTTGATTTCATCTAGGTTATCTAATTTGTTGGCATATACCTGCTCATGGTATCCACATATAGTCTTTTTATTTCTGTGAGCTTGCTATTAATGTCCATCTTTTCATTTCTGATTTTAGTTATTTGTGTCTTCTCTCTTTTTTCTTCACCGGTTTTGCTAAAGGTTTTATTGATCTTTTCAAAGAACCAACCTTTGTTTTTGTTACTCTCTTTCATTTATCTTTGCTCTAATCTTTATTTCCTCCTTTCTGCTTGTTATGAGTTCAGCTTGCTCTTCTTTTTCTAGATCCTCCAATTTTAAGGTTTCTTCTTTTTTAATGTAAGCATTTAAATCTATGAATTTCCCTCTCAGCACTGCCTTTGCTGCATCTCATAATTTTGGTATGTTGTGTTTTCATTTTCATTTGCCTCAAGATATTTCCTAATTCCATTCTACTTTATATAGTAATTTCTCTTCAGCATAAAACTGCTTTTAACATTTATAATTTTGATTAGTAATTTGAATCCATTTGTTTGTTTTCCTTAATACAGTTTTTCACTATTCTCTGTCTTCCATAATTATTGTCTCTTTACTAATCATATTCAACTTTTAACTTTCTGCTGCATTTAAAAAATATATGGAATGGTTCACAAATTTGCATGTCATCCTTGAGCAGGGGCCATGCTAACCTTCTCTGTATCATTCCAATTTTTTAGTATATGTGCTGCTGAAGAGAGCACTCTGCTGCATTTTTAATAGTTTCTCAAGGTTTCTACTTACAATCACTAATTCAATTTTCCAAAATGTCTTGCAGATTTTATGTTTCTAGTGTAATGTTATGGCATTACTATGATATTCTTTATCTTAGCTTGCTCCCTTTTCATCTCAGCCCATAGTCTTATAATTTAGTTTTTAAAATCTTACATACATTTTCTTTAATTTGCAATTAAATTTGAATGAACAGAATTTAAGTTACCTAAAATTTTCTTTTTCCTATTGTTTATCTCTCAAGCCAGAATTTTCATGAGCCAGAATCTTTGTGTTCTCTCTATAGTTTTCTCCAAGTTTCTCCATAAATGTCTCCAAGGATTTTTTGCTAGTTTTCTGTTTATTCTGTTTGCATTCACAGACTTCTGTTCAGAAGAGTTTTTCCATAATTGTGTGTTTGCTTTCTTTATGGTGTACCTGGGGCTGATTTATATAAGTGATCCAGAGTTTGAAACTCAGTCATACCTCTTGTTATATGTATTTCATGCCTCATGTATTTTCAGAATATATTACAATGCTAGATAAATAATCATTTATTTAATATGTTTAATATTTTTCTTTTTTTTAACAAGACTGTAAGGTCCAAGAGAGCACTGACCAAATCTGCCTTATTTACCACTGTAGTCACAGCACTTAACTCAATGGGCACAGTAGAATCAAAATTATTTTTTGAATGACTGGATGTCAGAAATGGATGGGCAACTGAGACCAAGGGAAATCCCAGAACAGATACACATTATTTGGTAAAGCTAATGTCATATATTTTTCCTAGAAACACTTAAAATGTCTATTCTTTTGGTTAATAAAAAATATTGTTGATTGTAATACTTTATCACTAATTAATTTATATAACAAATTGGTCTTAATATAATTCACTTTGGTTTTTTTATTCAATGTTTGGATTTATTTTCCTTTCACTGGGTTGGAAATCAGTTATTTTTTTAGGAAATAAAGTTGGTGAGGTTTTCCCTATTATGTCGATTGTAGGGATGTATAACACTATACAATTCAATATTTGGGTGACACTAAGAGTTTAAGATTATTTAAACACGTAAATAATTTCAATACCTTGAAAGAAGTACTTCAGTTGTCTTCACAGAGGGTTAATCACAAACTGGAGGGATCTGTGTAATTTCTTTGTTTTTCTGACTTTGTTTTACTTGGAAAAACTTTTGTTACCTTGCCGATAGTGGCCTAGATACACCTGTAATTGTATTGAGGTATGTGCAGAAGTAATGAGAATATGATAGTGCAATTTGGAAAGCAACAGAAAATAACAAAACACATCCACCTGTATTTTAATCTTTCTTGACTGAGTTTTAAAAATGGGATTTCACTGCCTTTCGTGTTCTGATTTTTTTTAAATGTCAAAAATATTGTCATGAATATTGGGTGTTAAAAAATTGTACAACATTTTTTGTAATGAACATTAGAGTTCTCCGTGAATTTTTACATTATTGGGAGATATTTTGAAGTCTGTTATTTATTTGCTTTTTTATTTGCAAAGACTTTGGGCAGGACTAAGATAAAAAAATATGTCTGTATAACAGAGAATCTAGCAAATTGAGTGAGAATAAGTGATAGTCAATGCTTCCTGAGTGATTCAAAACCAAATGGTTCTGGTGTTATGTATTTGTTTAAATATAATATAATAATGGATATCTATGTATAGATAGATATATACAGATAGATAGCTATAATGAGAATACTACATGCCAAAACACACACATATCTTAATGCTGTACTGAAAGGAACATGTTTGGTACTTAAATGCTTTTCTTACTAATCAAGAAAATGAAAAAATTAAACAGTCAAATTACAAAGTTTTAAAATTAAAATTCATGAAAGTAAGCATAAGGTAGAAAACTAAAGGCAGAAATTGTTGAGTTAGAACATAGAAAAATAGAATTAATAAGTATAATCTAGACTTACTTCTTTTTTATTAGTCTAATTTACATTTTAATGATAAAATATTTCAAAAGTAGAAAATCCAGAAAATAATAGTAAAAACTATGACCTATTTATCAGCTAAGCGTGACAGAGTTTACCTTATTTTCTTCAACTCTCTCACTTTTACTTCTTAAATACTAGAGAAAGAGTTAAAAGCTTTTTCTCCCTGTCTTTCACAAATTAACCACTATTCTGAGGCTATAATTTTTATTCATTATTAATTTATTTCTTGCATATGTATGTACCCACAATGATATATACTTCATTGATGTATCTAAAACTCATTAAATTTTATGTTGAATGTATCTTTTTACATTTTGCTCTTCCAACAAAAACACACAACAATATAAAATAGAAGAGAGTTAAAGCTGACATTAACTCTCTTGAGATGGCTAGACTGAATGGCTATTACTGGATTGGAAAATTATACACTTAAAAGTTTGAGTGATTCTCATTGAGTATCTGAGCTTCATGACGACTTATTCTAATTTTTGCTAATGAATTTTCTATAAAATTTATTGCTTTCCAGATTAAAATGTTCTATATATCCTCTGTATGTATGAAAACAAATGTACAAATCTGTGCAAAAAAAGAGAAGATCCTAATGTTGTAGAAAATTTTCATGAAGTTATGAATTACAAAATGGACTCAGAAAAGGAATAGTCTCCATTAAACCCATCCAATAGTTACACATGTTGTGTTCTTTTCCTTTTTTGTATTACTGCTTTAGTAAAAGCTTCCAGAGATATCAAATAACACCTTATTTAATATTACTGCATGTCCTTATCTTGATCCTGCTTTTTAATATAAATCCTTCTAAGAGTCAGGGTTCATTTTATGGATATTATATTATAAGCTCCATGAAGTATTGTGTTTTCCTTCCATTGTATCCCCTGGTGTTGAAATCATCAGATAGATGATTATTATAATTAAATTGTAAAATTTTGTAATTATTACATTTATAATTATACTTTCAGGTTAGAGTGATACAAGATTTAGTTTAGCTTTGAAAAATGGATGCTTTCCAGCTTTTTTCTATGTTCTATAATAACAAATTTCTAGTTCTTGGAGCTTTTATAATAGACCTAGAGCTACTGTGGCCAGTGTCCCCAAAGAGTAGAGTGGGATAGTAGAAAACTACACCAGGAAATGGTAGCTGATCTTTAAGCATTGCTTCCATGATTATTCAACCTTGAAAAAAAAACATCATTGTATTATTTCTTTTTGTAATTGAAGTTCAAGTGAGAGTTTTTAACTTTGCACAACTGTGTTTTATAGGTTCCATGTACTATTAATATTTACCTCATATTTGGCATGTTGATACTTGAAGACAAAGAGAGCATGGATGGTTCTGAACCATCTTTTGCAAGAGGGGCTGCATACTACAATATAAAACAAATACAATAATCTCTGCGTTTTCCAAAACACAGCTGTATTAGTCTGCCAAAGGGGTGCTGATGTAAAGTACCAGACATCTATTGGTTTTTATAAAGGGTATTTATTTGGGGTAAAAACTTGCAGTTACAAGGCCCTAAAGACTCCAACTCAACGATGTTTCTCACCAAAGTCAGTTGCCATGTGTTGAAGCAAGATGATCGCTGATCTCTGTAAGGGTTCAGCCTTCCCCTCTGGGCTTCCTCTGTCTCAGCTGTAGGCCGGCATAGGGCTCATTTCTTTCCAGGCTTTCTATATCAGCTGCAAATTGTCAGGTGAAAGGCTCATCTCTCTCCAGGGCCCCAGGATCAAAAACAACAGAGCTCTCTCTCTTTCCGTGTGTCTTCTTGAGTGACTGTCTGTTTCTATTGGCCCACCAAAGGGCAGAGGAACTCAACCTGAGTCATGTCTTATTGGTGTGGTCAAGTCAAAGCCCTAATCTTCACAGGTAATTTAATCAAGGGACCCTCAACTGAATACAATATTCAAAGGATATCATACCCCGAAGAATAGAAGAGTTTATAAACATAATCTTTCTCCTTTTGGGATTCACAAAAATCTCAAACTGTCACAACGGCCTTTATGTAAGCAGCCAACCATTGTTTGAGATGGTGATGGCAGTGAGATGAAGCAGATTCATGAGAGGCTTGTGGTATTGAAATGCTGCAGGGAACTATGCCTACATACTGTTCTAAGGCTCTTGCATTGTTTGGGAAGTTTTAAAAGTACTCATGAAAGGTAACAGTAATAAGGAAAGGACTAATATTGCTAGAAATAGGGTAACACTAAAATAATAAAATAAAATAATAGCTAAAATAAATAATAATTAATCCAAAAGAAGTCAAGAAAGGTGGAATATGGGAACGCAAACAAAAGGAACAATTAGAAAGTGAAGAGAGGGATCGGAGACACAAAACTAACTATATAAGTAATTACATTAATAGTAAATGGAGTAAAATATTCCAACTAGAAGACCCAGATTTTCAGAATAAATGTTAAAAAGTGGGCGTGATCTAATTATTGTTCTTTACAAAGGATACACTTTAAATGCAAAGAAAGATTAAAATTGAAAGAATAAAGAAAAGATGTATCAAGAAAACTCTAACAAAAAATCCAGGGTCTGGTTATATTAATGTCATGAAAATTAGACTTTAAAATAAAGTTTTCTTAGAAGTAAAGAGGTGGGCCTTATAATGATAGAAGTGTCAATTTAATAAGAAGAAATAAAAAATAATAATAAATTTGTAAGCATTTAATAACATCTAAATATATAAAACAAAAATATGACAGAAAAAGGAGAAATAGATAAATCTATAATCGTACTTAGAGATTTGAACATATCACTCTTATTAATAGAACAAACAATCTCAAAATCAGTAAAAAATACAGAAGATTTAAACATTACTAAACTTAATTGACTTCCTACAACTGTAGCATTCACATTCTTTTCAAACGTACTTATGCACCTGTATCATTTACCAAAATAAACAATATGCAGGGTCATAAAGACATCCTAACAAATTCCAAAGGAATTAAAAACAAACATTATAGTCTCTGATTACACTGGATTAAAACTAGAAATCAATGGCAAAAGGATAATTAGAAAATTCCAGATGGTTGGAACTTAAGAAACAAATTTTTAAATAACCTATATGTTAAAAAATTAATCACAATAAAATTGGAAATATTTGTAAATGAAAGACAAAAATACTATGGTATATAAAAATTTGCAGAGTATAGCTGAAACAATGCTTCAGAGGAAGTTTATAGCTTTAAATGCACAAAGGAGGAAGGGAAAACTGTTGCAAACAGTGATCTAAGCTTTCATCTCAAGAAACTAGTAAAAGACTGCAGATTAAATCACCAAAATGAAAGAAATAAGATAAGAAAATAAATAAAATGGAAAGGAGACATATAATCGAGAAAATTAACCGTGGCAAAGCTTGAGTTTTTTTAAAAAAGATTAACAAAAATTGGTAAATCCATAGAAAAACTGGCACAGAAACAAAAGGAGATAAAATGCAATTATCATTATCAGGAATGAAACAAGGACATCAATATACACCCTGCAGATACTGGGCTGATAATAAAAAGATATTAAAACACTTATGTGAAAATAAATTTGACAATGTAGATGAAATGGAAAAATTCCTTGATAACATATGTTATCAAACCAACACAAAAAGAAATAGAAAACTTGAATAGTACTACATGAATAATTTGATTTTAAAGTCAATTTAATGTTCAGATGATTTCACTGGTGAATTTTTCCTAATTCTTAGGAGATCAATAACACCAATTTTATATGAACTCTTCCAGAAAATAGAAAAAGTGGGAATATTCCTATCTTATTTTATAAGGCTTACAAAATATTGATATCAAAACCTGTCAAGAGTGGAATGGATGGAGCTCAGTGGTTGAACACCTAACTCACATGTACAAGGTCCTGAGTTCAATCTCTGGTACCTCCTAAAAAAAAAAAAAAAAAAATACAACATAAAGACTTTCCAAGATAACAAAAACAAATATATTTTTAAAAACCCTGACAAGAATATTGCAAGAAAGGAAAAGCAAAAGTAACCATTCTGAGAAACATAGGGACAAAAAACCTATATGAAATCTTAGCAAAATGAGTATAATGATATGTAAATAAAATAGCTTATCACAATACAATTGAGTTTATTAATAGAAAATAAGTTTGGTTTAAAAATTTTAATATTTTGAAGATGTTTCCCTACATTTTTTTCTAAAAGTTTTATTGTACTAGTTTTCACATTTAGGTCCTTGATCCATTTCAAATTAATTTTATTTTATTCTATTTTTTAATATATTTTTTATTTATTTTTAAAAGATACTTAGATTACATAAAATGCTACATTAAAAAAAATATAAGGGATTCCCATATGCCCCACTCCCCACACTTTTCCCCACATTAACAACTTCTTTCATTAGTGTGATACAGTCATTGCAATTGATGAACACATTTTGAAGCATTGCCACTAAGCATGGATTATAATTTACATTGTAGTCTACACTCTCTCCCACTCAATTCTGTAGGTTATGGCAGGATAAATAATGGCCTTTATCTGTCATTGCAATGTTATTCAAGACAATTCCAAGTCCAGAAAATTCCCCCATATTACACCTGTTTTTCCCTCTCCCTAACTTCAGCACCTCCGGTGGCCACTGTCTCACATCCATGACATAATTTCTTCCATTGCTAGAATCACAATAAGTCTATAGTAGAATACCAGCAAGTCCACTCTAGTCCATATTTTGTTCCCCAGTCCTGAGGATTCTGGGAAGGTGATGCCCACTCCACCTCTAATTGAGAGGGGGTTTTGATCCCATATGGCTGATGGATGGGACTCTCTTGCTTGCAGTTGTAGATTCTCTTGGTTCCCTGGTGTGGTGGTTGCCCATCCTCACCTCCTCATTAGTTGTCCTGTGTGAATCCAATGAACTGGAGATTAGGTGCTGCAACTCCACTGAGACTCAGGGCCCAGCTGGCATATGGGCAGCCCAGAGATTCAAGTCTCTTGGACGTACACATACTAACTCCAGCACCAACTATAGGTTCAAACAAAAGGGACAGAAGAGGCATGTGTAGAAAAGTCACATTTGAGTCCAACACTCAGGAGCACAAACTCCAAAGTAGGGCCCACTGGAAATATCTGCCATGACCGTAGGACCTGGGTGTCTCCAGAGCCCTCAGGACCCCTAGTATTTGGGGTAATATCCACTTTGGCAGTCCATGAGATCTTGCTGAGACATGCATAAGCGTTACCTCTCTGATAACCTCCTGACTCACTTTGAATTCTCTTAGCCATATAAACTCATTAGTCTTTACCTTTCCCCCCTTTTATTGAAGGTCTTTTTCCATTTGCATGATTAGATGGGGGCCATTAAAAAAACAGAGGTCTATAAGTGTTGAAGAGGATGTGGAGGAATGGGAACCCTCATCCACTGCTGGTGGGAATGTGCAGCCATTGTGGAGGGAAGTTTGGCAGTTCCTCAAAAAACTAATTATAGAACTGCTATATGATCCAGCAATTCCACTGCTGGGTATATACCCAGAAGAATTGAATGCAAGGACACAATCAGATATATGCACACCAATGTTCATAGCGACATTATATACTATTGCCAAAAGTTGGAATCAGCCCATATGCCCATCAACAAATGAATGGATAAACAAAATGTATTACATACATACAGTGGAATATTACTCAGCTGTAAGAAGGAATACAGTACTAACACATGGGATAACATGGTTGAATATTGAGGACCTCATGTTGAATGAAGTAATCCAGGCACTGAAGGACAAATATTATATGACTTCACTGATATGAATTAAGCAAATTGAGCAGACTCAGAGAGCTAGAGTCTGGAAGATAGATTTACAGGAACTAGAAAGGGAGAAGAAGGCTGTGAGCCAACGCCCATAGGGGCGTAATCTTTGATAAGGTGGAAGTGAGTAATTGTGCAGGGAAGGGACATGACAGGTGTGTCATACTATTGGGTTGGGTGGTGCAAGCCTGACAGGAGTAGGGTGGAGAGGATGTGTTGGGAGGTCCATGGAACTGGGGGGAGGGTTGGGGGGGAGCAAGTGAACATTGGGGATTGACAGTACAAGTGGTTGAAACCATAATGTTGAGAAAGCTGTTTTGGCAATATGTCAAGGAAGGGTTACTGGTTTAGGTTGTTGGATCGGGGGGCATTTGAGACAGGGTGCACCTGGGGCAGGCTTCTAGAGAATGTGCGAGTGAGCATTTTGTCATAGTGTGCTGTATCAGTGGGTGGAGACTCACATAATGAGTGGGAAAGAGTTAGACTCCCATCCTGGGGAAGTCCGATATGTTCTCAGACAGAGGGGAGGGTGTCTCTTGAGAGCAGAGGCAGTTCCTAATAGGGGAGGGCAGACTAATGTGTCAAACCCTCAGAATTGTTTCAAGTATTTATGAATCTTG
Organism: Tolypeutes matacus; assembly: GCA_026826555.1. Taxonomy (NCBI): domain Eukaryota; kingdom Metazoa; phylum Chordata; class Mammalia; order Cingulata; family Chlamyphoridae; genus Tolypeutes; species Tolypeutes matacus. The sequence goes on along the minus strand of JAKSZT010053798.1, from coordinate 11,473,178 downwards.
TCATTCAAGGAGTGAAGCCTGGCAGTCTCTGTGGGCTCTGAGGGGAGGGGGAGGGAGGAATAGAAAAGATGGAAGAGGGAGTATTTAGGGGGCAATGGACGTGTTCTACATAATCTTGCAATGATGGATACAGGTCATGTTAAATTTCATCAAAAATTTATAAAAGTGTAAGGTCTAAAATGTAAACCATAATGTAAACCATTGACCATGGTTGGTAGCTATGTTTCAATACTTGTACATCAGTAGTAACAGATGTACCATACACATGTAAAAAGGTTATTAATATGGGAAGGGGGAAAAGGAGAGGATGTTGGGTATATGGAGTCCCCTGTATTCTGTATGTGACTTTACTGTAAGCTAAAACTTCTTTGAAGACAAAATGAAAAAAAAAAAAAAAGGACACTGGGGAAGAAATGGAAGAAAATGCTACTGTACGTACAAGACAACAGATATTACAGTGATGAAAGGCAAAATGCCAAAAATTAAAAAAAAATTATTATTTTTTAATATCCCAATTTCTTTTTTTAAACTTTATTTTAGTTTTCCTAAGTTATTATTTATTTTATTTCTTATGTTTAAGCCTATCATTATTATTTCATTTTCCTATTAATTTTATTTGGTGATATTCTTGGCTTCATTTTTGAATTGGTTTTGGAACACATAAGGGTTACAACTGTGGCAGGGGAGGATCATTGGTGTGAGGTGTCAGTGATGGGGGATACATGGGAGGAAGTTCACCTGGGCATACATATAAGGTATATAAATGTGTTCAAATGTTCATGGGGCATTGTCACAGTAGGTAGAGATTCACATAACAACTGAAAGAGTATTGAATTCCCATGCGGGGGAGCTCTGCCACATTCTCTAATGGAATAGCAGCAATCCCCCAAGTACAGAGACAATGACTAGTGAAGAAGGAGAGCCCATTGATGGGTTCTTGATATTGATGACTATGCTCATGAGCCTTTGCTCTTGAAATTGCAACTTAGCCTCATGTTGTAGGGTGCCTAAGAGTCACCTACTGGGAGCCTCTTTGTTCCTCACATGTGGCCTCTTTCTAAGCCAAACTCAGCATATAAAGGCATTACCTACCCCCCAGCATGGGGCATGACTCCCGAGGATGAATCTTAAATTAATTTTTTATAAGATGTGAGATAGGGGTTCTCTTTTTTTCTTTCTTTTGGATACAGATATCCAGTTCTACCACCACCAATCACAAGTAAAGAGATTAAAACAGTCATCAAAAGCATCCCAAAAATGAAAAGTCCAGGACCAGATGGCTTCACAGGTATATTCTACCAATCATATAAAGAAGATCTAATACAAATCTTGCTCAAATCCTTCAAAAAAAATTGAACAGGAAGGAACACTACCAAAATCATTCTATGAAGTTAACATCACCCCAATACCAAGGCCAAAAAAATATATTACAGATAAAGAAAATTACAGACCAATTCCTTTAATGAATATGGATGTAAAAATCCTCAACAAAATACTTGCTAACCGAATCCAAAAACACATCAAAAATTATACACCATGATCATGTGGCTTTTTAACCAGGTATGCAAGGTGGTTCAACATAAGAAAATCAATCAATGTAATACACTACATTAATAAATTGAAGAAGAAAAATTACATGATCATTTCAATTGATGCAGAAAAGGCATCTGACAAAATACCAGATCCTTTCTTAATAAAAACACTCTGAAAGATAAGAATAGAAGGAAACTTTCTCAATATGATTAAATGCAAATGTGAAAAACCCACAGCTAACATTGTACCTAATCGTGAAAGACTGAAAACTTTCCCACTGAGTGTGGGAACAAAATAATGATGCACACTCTCTCCACTGTTATTCAATATTGTGCTAGAATTTCTAGTGAAAACAATTAGGCAAGAAAAAGAAATTAAAGGCACCAAATAGGAAAAGAAGTATAATTTTCATTATTCACGAAAATGTGATCCTATATTTAGAAAACCCAACAAATCCACAACAAAACTATTAGAACTTATAGACAATTTCAACAAAGTGGCAGGATACAAGAATAATATGCAAAAATCAATAGCATTTCTATATACTACTAATGAGCAATCTTAGGAGGAATCCATTTATAATAGAGACTAAAAGAATCAAATATTTAGGAATAAATTTTCCTAAATAAAGGACTTGTATTCAGAAAACTGTAAAACATTGTTAAATAAACCAATGGCGATTTAAATAAATGGAAGTATATTTTGTGTTCTTGCATTAGAAGACTAAATATCATTAAGATGTCAATTATACCTAAACTGGTCTACAGATTTAATTCAATCCCAATAAAAATTCAAATATCTTTCTTTGTAGAATTGGAGAAGCCAATTATCAATTTTATCTGGAAGGTTAAGGGTGCATAAATAGCCAAAAATATCTTTAAAAATAGATGAAGTTGGATGACTTTCACTTCCAGACTTTAAAGTATATTATCTAAGGGAGCAAATGTAGTTCAGTGGTTAAATGACTGCTTCCCATATACAAGGTCCCAGGTGCAATCCCTAGTACCTCCCACTCCCAAATAAAATAAAGCTTAATTAATCTAGTTGCAGTCATAAAAACAGCAGGGTAGTGGCTTAAAGATAGACATATTGACCAATGGAACCAAATCGAGGACTTTGAAATAGACCCTCATATCTGTGGTCAAGTGATTTTTTGACAAGGTTGTCAAGATCACTCAGCTGGGCCAGAATAGACTTCAACAAATGATGCTGGAAGAACGGAATATCCATATCCGAAAGAAAGAAAGAGGACTCCCATCTCCCATCTTATATAAGAATTAATTCAAAAGAGACCAAGGACTTAAATATAAAAACTAAACCATTCAACTTTTAAAAGAAAATGTAGGGAAACATCAAGATATTGTGCTTGGTGGTGGTTTTTTGGACTTTACATCCAAAGCATAAATGTCAAAAGAAAAATAATAGATAAATGGGACTACTTCAAAATTAAATACTTTTGTTCTTTAAAAGAATTTGTCAAGGAGGTAAAAATGCATCCTACCCAATGGGAAAAATTTTAGTGGCTGCCAAATGCATATAAGCATAGTACCTTCCCTCCGGCCTGGAACATGACTCCTGGAGATGAGCATCTCTGTCACCCTGAAATTATTACCAAGCACCAAATAGCAATACATCTGGAAAAAGACCTTGACCAAAAGGGGGAAATGGTAAATACAAATGAGTTTTTATGGTTAAGAGATTTCAAAGTGAGGCGGGAAGTCATTCCAGAAGTTATGCTTATGCAAGTATCACCAGATCTCATTGACTGCCACAGTAAACAGTGCCTCAAACAGTGGGGCTCCTGAGGGCTCTAGAGATATCCAGAAACTATAAGCAGGGCAGGCAGCTCAGGAATTTGGCAATAGGCCTTATGTTGGAATTTATGTTCCCCAGTTTAACAGAGTTAGACTTATTTATAGGGTCTCTAGTCTCTACACATGGCTCTTCTGTCCCTTTTATTTAAACCTATAATTAGCACTATATTTGATAAATATATGTCCCAGAGATTTAAATCTTTGGTTTGTCCATGTGCCAGTTGAGCCCTGAATTTCAGCAGAGTTGCAACACCTACTCTCCAGTTCATTGGACTCACCCAAGGCAGCTAATAAAGAGATGATGATGGGTAATGCCTATCCCAAGGAACAGAGAGTCTGCCATCCATCTGCCCCACGGAATCTAAGCCCCCTATTAATTAGAAGCAGAGTGAGCTTCACCATCCCCAAATCCTCAAGATTGGGGAATGAACAATGGACTGAAGTAGACTTATTTTTATTCTCCTATAGACTTATTATTATTATAGCAATGGAAGAACTCTTATCATTAATGTAAAGGCAGTGGCCACCAGACATTCTGAGGGATGGGAGAGGGAAGAATAGGTGTAATAAGGGGGCATTTTTGGGACATTGGATTTGTCCTGCATGACATTGCCATGATGGATACAGGCCATTATATATTTTGTCATAACTTACAAAATTGTGTGGGACAGAGTGTAAACTATAATATAGCTGATGGTTAGTAGCAATGCTTCAATATGGGTTTATTAATGTAACAAATGTACCATGCTAATGAAGGATGTTAATGTGGGAAGGTGTGGGATGGGGAGGGAGTGGGGCACATGGGAATCCCTTATATTTTTATGTTACATTTATGTAACCTAAAGTTTCTTTAAAAATTAAAAAAGAAAAAAAAAGAAAAAAATGAACTTTAAAAACAAAGAATTTGTTAAGAAGGTAAAAAGGCAGCCTACTCAATGAGAAAAAATCTCTGAAAACCATAGATCTAAAGAGGGATTGATCTCCATATTATATAAAGAGATTACACAACTTAATGTCAAGCAACCCTGTTAAAAGTGAGCAAAAGAATTAAGCAGAAATCTTGAAAAATCCACAACAAAGCTACTAGAATTAATAGAGAAGTTCAACAAAGAGACAGGATACAAATTGATATGCAAAAATCAATAGCGTTTCTATATACTACTGATGTGCATTCTGGGGAGGAAATCAGGAAAAAAAATTCCATTTATAATAGCAACTAAAACAATCAAACATTTAGGAATAAACTTAACCAAGGACATAAATTCCTGTATTCAGAAAACTACAAAATATTGCTAAAAGAAACTGAAGAAGACTTAAATAAATAGAAGGATATTCTGTGTTCATGGATTGGAAGGTATTGTTAAGATGTCAATTCTACCCAAACTGATTTACAGGTTCAATGCAATTCCAATAAAAACCCCAACAGCCTTTTTTGGAGAAGTTGAAAAGTCAATAATCAATTTATTTGGAAGGATAAAGGGCCTTGAATAGCCAAAAAAAAGTCTTAAAAAAGAAAATAAAAGTTGGAGGACTCTCACTTCCTGACTTTAAAGCATATTACTTAGATACAATGGTAAAAACAGGGTGGTACTGGCATAAGGACAGGCACATTGATCAATGGAACTGAATCGAGAACTCAGAAACTGACCCTAACATCTACAGCCAAGTGATTTTTGGTAAACTGTCAAGCCCACCCAGCTGGGCCAGAACAGTCTGTTCAACAAATGGTGCTGGGAGAACAGGATAGCCATATTCAAAAGAAAGAAAGAGGCCCTTATCTCACATCTTATACAAAAATTAACTCAAAATGGATCAAGGACCTAAATATAAAAATGAGAACCATAAAACTCCTAGAAGAAAGTGTAGGAAAACATCTTCAAGATCTTGTGGTAGGTGGTAGTTTCTTAAACTTTACACCCAAAGCACAAGCAACAAAAGAAAAAACAGATAAATGGGATCTCCTCAAAATTCAACACTTTTACACCTCAAAGGACTTTGTCAAAAAGGTGAAAAGGCAGCCCACTCAATGGGAGAAAATATTTGGCAATCATATATCTGATAAGGGTTTAATCCATGATAGATAAGGAGATCATACAACTCAACAATAAAAAGACAAACTATCCAATTAAAAAATGAACAAAAGACTTGGAAAGACAACTGTCCAAAGAAGAAATACAAATGGCAAAGCAACAGATGGAAAGGTGTTCAGCATCGCTAGTGATTAGGGAAATGCAATTCAAAACTATAATGAGATATCATTTCATACTTATTAGACTGGCCACTATTAAAAAGTCTGAAAACGGTAAATGTTGGAAATGATGTGGAGAGATAGGAACACATATTCACTGTTGGTGGGATTGTAGAATGGTACAGCCACTGTGGAGGACTCTTTGGCAGCTCCTAAGGAAGTTGAATATAGATTTGCCAAGTGACCCAGCAATACCTTTGCTAGGTTTATACCCAGAAGAACTGAGAGCAGTGACAGGAATAGATATCTGCACACAGATGTTCATAGCAGTGTTATTTACAAGAGCCAAAAGTTGGAAACGACCCAGGTGACCATCAACTGATGAATGTATAAACAAATTGTGGAGTATACACATGATGGAATATTATGCAGCAGTAAGAAGAAATGAAGTCTTGAAACATATGACATAATGGATGAAGCTGGAAGACATTACGTTGAATGAAGCAAGCCAGGCACAAAAGGACAAATACTGTATAATTGCCCTATTATGAACTAAATATATTATGTGAAATATAAATATATTATGTGAAATATGAATATGCATAAAATTGCATATATAAGGCCATTTTTCTTTGAAATCAAGAATATGTAGGTTAATACTACAAAATGTTAATATTAAATAAATAAAACATTATACTAAGTGAAGGAGTCCAGACACATAGTACTGCATATTGTATGATTCCATTTATATAAAATGTAAATATAAATCAATTTATAAAGATGAATTAGATTGGTGGTTATGTAGGGCTGAGGAAGGAATGCTAAGGGGTGTGTAGTCTTTCTTTTTGGAGTAATAAAATGGTTCTAAAATTTTTGAGATGATGAATGTACAACATTGTGATTATACTAAAAGTCATTAATTATACACTTTAGATAGATCATATGGTATGTGAATATATCTCAATAAAACTGCTTAATAAACGAATAAATAATTGTGCAAGAATAGTCAGAATTAGCAGCTATGTACAGCAGGGGAAACAGAGAAATTGAGAGGTGAGAACTTTCCTGTTTGTTTGTTTATTATTATTATTTCTATTGAAATAATGCAAATGCTTTAATAATGATTGAAGTAATGAATGCACAACTATGCGAATCAAATACCTTTGATTCTAGACTTTGTATAAATTGTATGCTTTATTAATATGCATCAATAAAACTGATTTGTTTAAAAAACAAATCGAACAGACATTTTTCCAAAGTGGAAACACAAATGGCCAAAAGACACATGAAAAAGTTCAACATAACTAGCTGTTAGGGAAATGTAGATCAAAACTACAATGAGACATCACCTCACATCTTATAGAATGGCCACCAATAAAAAAACAGAAAACCTCAAGTGTTGGATAGGCTGTGGAGAAATAGGAACACGTCTTCACTGTTGTTGGAACCTCTGTGGAAGACGATCTGACAGTTCCTCAGGAAACTAAGTATAGAACTGTTATATGAGCCAGCAATCCCGCTATTAGGAATATGTTCAGAAGAACTGAAAGCAAGGACGTGAACAGATATTTGCACATTGATATTCATAGTGACATTATTCACAATTGCTAAAAGATGGAAACAACCTAAATGTCCATCAACTGATGAATGGATAAACAAGATGGGGTATATTCATACAATGGAATATTACTCAGCTATAAAATGAAATCAGTTGGGGAAGCACAAGATAACATGGAGGAACCTTGAGGATATTATGTTGCGTGAAGTAAGCCAGACACTAAAGGATGAGAGTATATGGTTTCACTGATATGAACTAAATACAATGAGAAGATTTATGAAGTTGGACTGTGAAATGTAGGTTGGTGGGGGATGGAATTTGGGATGAGAAGGGAGAGAAGATGCTAGATGAATGTAGAATGCTTAATAAGGTCAAATGTAGATATGTGGTAATGTTTGGACTTGATGGTAACACAGTATGATGAATGTAATAAACACTGTTGATTTATGGATGCAATATGGCTGAAATGAGTAGTCTAGGAAGATTATTTTTAGTTGGAGGACAGCTGGAGAATAATATTGGGAATGTATAACAACGATTTTGCAATGTGGTTAGTAATATAAATACAAGAATGTTCTACTACAGGGCGTTAAGAATGTGGTGATAAATGGACTATAGTTAACAACATTGTAATGTTTTTGTAGCAAAAGCAAAGTTAGTGTATATTAATTGTAAAGGTGAAAAATGAGACTATGGGGTTTGGTTTTGTGAGATATGAATACAATTAAGCATTTTTTTCTTTTCATTGTTTTTCATTAATAAGAAGACTTTGACTACGTCATTTAACTAATCTGTGTTCATCTGTGTCTTTTTCTGAACACTAGCGGAACAACTGAGTCAGCAGTTGGAATTAGACTAAGTGACAGAAAAAGAAATTTTTAGGAGTAATGCTTACATAACTTGTTTAGCTGCTTTTTCCTGTTCTTTCATTTTTGTGAATTTGAAGTAAAGTTGTTAATTAAAAAAACAAAAAATAAGAGTTTAATATCAATTAATAGTCAATAAAGGAGATAAGCCATACTATTTTCTCAATAGATGCACAAAACCTGGAAATTTATCTGATCATATAAGGATTTCTACCAAAACCTATATATTATGCATACGAAATAGCAAAATAATAAAGCCTATTTTCTCATCTGTATTAGGAATAGGACGAAGATATCCACTATCCCCATTTCATTTCAGTATTGTGTTTTTGTCCTAACTAGTGCAATATGGCAAGGAAAATAAATAAACGTTATACAGATTGGAAAGGAAGAAGAAAACTATTTATATTTTTTCACAGATGACATGATTATATTCATAGTAAATCTAAAAGATTCTACAAATTACTATATTTAGGTGAATTTAGCAAGATTGCTGGACACAAGTTCAATATCTAAAATTCAATAGCCAATAAGTTGATTCTATTTATTAGCAAGAAATGATTGGAAATGCAAATTGTGAAAATACCATTTACAATAGCATAAAAAACATGAAATGTCTATGAATAAATCTAGTGAAAGATGTATAGAAATTCCAAAAGAAAAAATACAAAATATTGCTGAGAGAAATGAATAAAGACCTAAATAAATTGAAGACATCACATATTCATGAATCAGAAGACACAATGTTGTTAAGATATCAATTTTCTCCAAATTTATGTATAGATTCAATGCAATCTCAGTCAAATCCCAGCAGGGTCTTTATCTTGTTTGTTTTTAATATGTGTGTGTGTGTGAAAATTGATAAGCTGATTCTAAATTTTTATGGAAATGCAAAGGCCCTACCACTGCCAATACATTCTTGAATAAGAACTACAGTATTTAACCACGTGTGCTTCTGGCTCCTCCAGGATAGACAAATAGATTTTTGTAACAGAATCCAAAAACAAAAACAGACCCTTACATATATGGTCACTGATTTTCTAGTTGAAGTGCAATTTGGAGGGAATAAAGGATGATCTTTATTAAAAAAAAAAAAAAAAAAAAAAAAAAGGTCCTGGGTCAATTGGATATTCATACGGAAAAAATGAACCTTGATTCTACCCCACTTCATAACACTAAAATTAACTAAACAAGGCACAGAAGTTCTAAGCATAAACTAAAAGATGGATTAATTGGATCTCATATAAGTTAAGAATATCCATTTATCAAAAGAAACTATTAAGTGAAAAGGCAAGTTTGCCAACTGGGAGAAGATTTTAGCAATGCATATATCAGACAGAGTTCACATATGGAAAATATATTAAATACTCCTACAAATCAACAAGAAAAAATATAAGTGGAATCCCCAGGCCCCACAAAACGAAAAATGTTTGGGCAAAAGACAGTTTCAATAGTACTGATTTTTCCTTTGGCCATGGGCTGCAATTTGGTTTAGCATAGATGTCTTTACTTACATGTTTAATATTTTTTTTCAAATGGATTTTTTGCATAGATTTTCATTTTTTAAAAACATTGCATTAAACGATATTTTGATTACTGGTTTTTTGGTGCCCCCTTCCTAAATTTTGCACATATGGTGATGTTTCATTTGCTTGACCCTAATCCTGGTCCTGCTATCAGGGAAAAAACTTAAAGCCATAATGAGATACTACTTCATACTCCCGGGGTGATTGAATTAAACATTGACAAAATGGAATGCTGGCTTTGATGTAGAGCAGTAGGAATTCTCATTTACAGTTGGTGAGAGTGTAAAGTTGTACAACCCAGTGGAAAGCTGCTCTTAGGATGACCAAAGCTAAACATAAACCTGTCCAAAGACCCAGCAGTCCCACTTCTTGGAATATGCCCACTATTAGTGAATGCATTTGTCTGTAAAAAGACTTGCATTAATGTGCTCATAGCTGCATTATTCCTAATAGCACCAAATAGGAGCCAATCCAAATGTCTATTAACATAGAATTGGAGATAAATACATTACATTATATTCATAGAAAGGAATACTGCACAGTATCACTGCACAATATGAGTTGCATGAATCACATTGCTATAACATTGAGTGAGAGATGGTAGACATAGTAGCTTCATAAATAATGATTTGTTTGTAAGAAGTGCAGGTACAGGCAGAACTGAGCTATGGTGATAGAAGTCAATAGTGACTGCTTCTGGAATGGAGGGCAGGATTGACCAGAAAGGACATGAGAAAACTTGTGGGGTGATGAAAATGTACTATATCTCAATTGGGTATACATTTATCAAAATTTATCAAATTATAATTAGGATTTTTATATTTTATGTATTTTTTTACAAAACTACACATATTTATATTTTAGAACGTTAGGAATTTATTGTTGTTTTGAGTCATTCTTAAATTTTATTAAGTTGGATCTGTGAATATTAGAAGATATAGTACTGCTTGCCAAGTTCTTAATCTTTGTTTCCAAGATGGTTTTGGTGTCTCCTAAACATGAAAAACCATGTAAAATTTCACAGGACTTTATTAATCTTTCAAATGGTCAGTTCTAGCTTATCATTTCATAAACTCTGGATTTAAAAGTTTCAAATTTAATATAGAAAAAATAATAATCTATAAAAGTAACTTTTAGTCCTATTGGATTTTGTACTGACCTTCTAAAGTATAATAGAACAAAGGGAACTTGTAAAAAATCTATTTAAACTCTATATAGGGAAAAAAAAGTACAGTCCTATCAAAAATGTGATTTGCAATTGACGAACCATTACCAAAGGAAAGGCAGAGAGGGATTGAGAACACATTTAAGGTTAGTCTGGAGTAAACAACTACTCTCAAACTCATTTAAAATGTGCATATCTCATCATCAGCGTTCTGTGACTTAATTCCTTTGAAGCAATAGGGGAAATGCTTATCTTATGTCTTCAGCCCTTACATATAATCCCAGCTGTTCTGAAAAATAATCATCCATCCATTCACTTTCCACTTACTTCACAGATGAGAAAAGTACCTGTGTTCTCTCTAATGAAGGCAAAACAATGCCAAAATACTCCTTATGCTTGCTGTTTGTAGAATATAAATTAATTTTGATTTGTCACATTGTTATAAATATTTCCACATTTTTCTGCAGTGATTAAAATATTTCCTTTTAACTGGGTTTTGATAACAGGTGAGAATAAATTCACTTTACAAATAGCTCAAAAAGTGGCATTATCAAAATGAGTTTGTTTATCAAAGCGAATTTGTTTCCTCATTTTTGCTAATTTTTCTTCAAAAACCATTTAGGCAATGATATAGACTTTTCTCAGTAGAATTCCATTCCAAAGAGGTTCAGGTAATTAAGAACAGTATATTCCTAGCATATAGTATGAGACTTTTGAAATTTAATGCTTGTGCTTTTGAATCTACTAACATTATGATTTCTAAATCCCTTCAATATATATTGAACTTAAAGCTGAATCTCAGAAAAAGGGAGAGAGACTTGGTTCTCTTGTATCCAGTATTGTGCTGAATGATGTGCTAGAGGATCAACATCTTCAAAATTTTGTTTCTAGTATAGTCTCAAAAGATGCTTTCTTTCTTATCTCTCCACATTGTTTCTGACACCAATAAACCTCCAGTCCTGAGGAAATTGAAATGCAATTGCATAAGATGAACATCCTATTTTCAAACATCCCACTCTGTGAATACTGCCCCTTAACTTTCCTGCTTCTGTTCTCCACTACATCATCTGCAATATTTTCACCCTGCCCAAACCATGAATACATTGGCCCAATCACCTTTCCATGACCCACCGTCCTATTATTTCCTTATTTTTCTGCTTCTCCAGTTTATAAACCATAATCCATATCATAATCAACACTTTTGTCCTTCCTCCCTTGCCTGACAAATTGACATTTCACTGAGAAAATAGAAGCTAGAATCTCTCTGTGTTCCCACCATTAAATCTACCAGCTTACCTTTATAGATTAATTCTTTACACTCCTTGCTTTCAAAATTGAATCCTATCCTTCTTGCTTACTCAAGGGCTTTGCAACTGCAACCCTCTCCCTTCTCTGCTCAATAGTAAAATTTTATTCTCTATTGCATCACTCCTATATTAGTCAGGGCTCCCTAGAGAAACAGATCCAATAGTAAAAGTAATTAATTATAAGAAATTGGCTCAAGCGACCATGGGGGCTGGCAATTCTGAACTCCACAAGCTGGAAATTCAGATAAAGGTGATGCTGAAGTCCTTAGCCTGAATTCTCCAGAGCAAGCTGGCTGGCTGGGAATTCTGGCCAGAGCCAATTCTCAAGTTGAGCCAAAATTCCTCTTCTGACCTCTCAAATCCTCAGTTCTTTTAAGACTTCTGTCTTAGTTTGTCACAGGACTACTAATGCAAAGTATCAGAAAAGGGTTGACTTTTATAATGGGAATTTTATTTAGGGTAAAAGCTTACAGTTCCGAGGCTGTGAAATGTCTAAAGAAAAACACCATCAGTGATGCTTTCTCACCAAAGTCAGCTACTAGTGATCCTGGTTCTGCCACATGGCGAAGATGGCTGCTGATCTCTGCCAAGGTCCCTGACTTCCCCTTCAGAACCTACTGGAGCTCAGCTGTGGGCAACCAGGCATAGGGCTTGTCTCTTTCCCGACCTCCTCTCTCAGTGTTGGCTACTCTGCTTTCTACTGAGTTCGACTGTGGGCTATCAGGCATATGGCTCATCTCTTCAGCCTTGAGATGCTCCATGGGCCCAGTTTCTTGGGGGTTTCATGCTTCAGCTTTGGCTGTTAGCAATCCTCAAGTCCTCTCTCACATGGAAGGTTCAAAAATGGCAGAGCTCCTTTTCTTGTGTCTTTCTCTCTGTGTCTCCATTTATATAAGACCCAGTAAGGGAAGCGGCTGTGGCTCAATCAGTGGAGCTCCCGTTTACCATATGGGAGGCCCCGGGTTCGGTTCCCGGGGCCTCCTGGTGGGGGCAGGCTCTCCCGCGCGGCGTGGTTGGCTGACCCAGCGAGCGCAGGCAGCAAGGGGGGGATAAATGAATAAATAAATAAAATCTTAAAAAAAAAAAAAAGACCCAGTAAGAGGGCAAAGACTCAACCTCAGTCACGTCTCACTGATGTAGTCCAATCAAAAGCGATGTAATCAAGGGATCTACAGTGAATCTAATGCAATCAAAGGGTACCACACTCACAGGAATAGATTAGTTTAGGAACATAATCTCTTTTCGGAATTCACCAAATTCAAACTGTCACAACTTCCAACAGATTAGATAAGGAGACTCCCAACATTGAGGAGGGCAAGCTTTTTTGTTGATCATAGAAGCAATCAATTGAATATAGATGCAAATCTCATCTTAGCATACCCTCACAGTAACAAGCAAGCCTGTGCTTGAGCAAACAACTGGACTCCATAAGCTAGCCAAGGTGACACAGAAACCAACCTTTACAACTTCCGAGAGCTTGGGATACCTTGAACACACCTACTAAAAGAACCTTGACCCAACTCCACATTCCCCTCCAGCCATGGCTCCTCTTTTTTTTCTTTTTTGCTCCCTTTTTTAATAAAAACATTCCTTGAATCAGTGATTTGTACTAGCTATCACTATTTCTTCTCATTTTTTCTTTTTTCTTTTTTTATGTTCCTAAACTAATCTATTCCTGTGGATGTGGAACAGATAAGGCTATCATCTCCTCCAGGCCTGAGTACCACCAACCCCTCCCACATTCCAAGACCTCCTAGTCTTATGACCTGTCAATCATTGCAAACCTCATAAGGGGGAAACTCTAACATTCCTAACTCTTTGATTTATATGTGATGAAGGACCTAAGTAATGGGAATACAGGGCAGAATGGAGGGGTGAAGGGATTTGGGACGTCAGCTCAGTTGGCTACTTCCTGCTGTTGTGAGACGATTCTGTTCTGTCCAGTGGGTTCTGATTTCTGGTCCCGAAGAGGTTGGTATTGGCATTCAGGTAGCAAGAAGATGTTGTTCACGTATTCCTGAGTGTCGATTGCACGATTCAGCCTGTGAATTAGATGAGAAGCTGTAAGAGACAAGGACCAAGAAGCAGCAGCAGCCACAACAGTAGTGGTGTTATAATGGGTAAAAGGGTTGATTTCAGGGGTGAGGAAAAGTAAGAAAGAAATGAGGCTAACCAGGATTGATTCCCATAGCTGTTGTCTCGGCCCCTGTAATGATTTGTTTTTTTTTTGAAATTTTTAAGATTTTCTTCTAACTGCCCAGTTTTGTTAATATAAAAACAACAAGTTTCCTGTTGGATTAGGGACAGGGGTGGGGGTTTGAGGTCATCTGTTATCGGGGAGGGGCACCAACTGGGGTCGTGGGGGGTTATTTTGCTAAATGGGGATAACATTACCAACTCTTTTTGACACCGTTGGGTGGAGAGGGAGAGCGGGAAGGTGGGCGTCGAGCATCTGGCTGCTTTCTGCTGTTATGGGGCATTGTGGGATTCAGCTACTCTTCCCTTTTCGGTGTTGAGATATTGTGGTTTCTGGCTCGGCGGCTGGCACTGTATTTTTGCAGCAGGAGATCATGTACGTGATCATGGGTAGCATCTCAGGCAGCTGTTTGGACAAACTGAGTTATTGCATGGAAGATGCATGGACCTGCAGATATGAGGATAATGAGAGAAATAATTGTGATAAGGATAGGAATTAACCATGAAAAATAGGGTGGGCTGTGAGGTTATCACCTCCAGGAGTCTGAGGAGAAGGAATAATAAGATTATCTACTCAACACTGAACATTAGTGGTTGACAGTGAAATTACATTATTGGGTGGGCTTACACACACAGAATTTTAGCGGGAATAAGAGACATTATATTACTAACTGTGGTTTCATAACAGTGTTTTTGAGTGATTTTTTAATTTTTCATGGATTTAAGATTCCCAACCAGAGGGCTGCATAGGCCTATGGTTAAAAAGATTTTATTTTCTCCCAGTTTGTATAGTTTGAAGCATAGGCAACAACTGATTGTTATGACTTCCCCTTTTTGGGTTGTGGGGCAGCTGGCACTTTAACTTGTCACTTTAGTGCCTTCTTGGTCTTGCTGTTAGATCTTAACTGGAGCTGTGGCCACAGCCCACAGCGCTGAGCTACAAGAGTCCTGTTGCAGTGTCTGCAGCCCTGAAAGCAGACCTTGCCCCTTCTGAGAGCAGGAGGGGACCGATGTCGCAGTCGTTGGTGTGAGCACGAAGGACACTCGGGGGTGATGTTCATGGGCTGCTGGCGAGGGACAGGCAGTTGGTGCTGCTGGGCTGGGCACCACGAGGTCTGGTATCCATGATGTTTGCCTTCTCCGTGGAGCCACTCTGCTGCTTTTGGGTCTCAGTGGTACGGCTCTGGATCTTCCTGGGGGCATCTGCCTCAACAGTCCCAAGAGAGACGTTAGAGGAGGGGGCAGGGACGTGATAGGCAGTTACCTGTCGCTGCTGGCAGGCGTCCCAGATGTTCCTCCACAGACCTCTCTTCCCCACAGAGGGCAGCCCACAGCAGTTCACTGTTCCCCTCTTGTACTTTGGTTTCTTCTCGCAAATGTGACTAAAGCCCAAGGGGTATTTGTTTAGAATGCTGCCTCTGCCACACACCAACCCAAAGCCAATACCGGTCCTGGCTACATCCAATTTACAGGGTAAGTTAAGGTTCACCACCCCCCTTACTGCTTAAACTTGTGTTATTGCCCTTATTTCTAAAAAGTGCCCTGCTGGGGAGGTTTTCTCATTTCCATGCACAACCTTTTCTGATTAACACATATAACGGTTTTAATATCTGAGCTAAATGAGGGATGAAGGGGTTTCAGTACCTCAACAATATAAAAACTCTATTAGAAAACATTGTACTTTACCAATTACAGCTGATACAGTTTTTGTTTTACTTAACTAAACAACATTTAAGAATTTGAAAGACAGCCAGGACTTTGTAGCTTGTCCCAATTGTTTGCCCATCTCAGGCTCTTAAGATAAGATACCATTGTCTCTGATGCTTCTTTTAATTCTGAGAAAAGGATTACTAGTTAACATAATATCATCAACAAGGTTACAGACACAGATTTTTCCACACAGCCAGAATCTTTGCCACCAGGCCAGGGCGGATGTTGGGCCATGCACACAGACTTGGTGAAGCACTGCAAAATCTACCGTTGGCTTCCTCACATGAAGGTGAGTGCAGGATGGATTGATTTGCCTAAAGTGATACTAAAGAATGCCATAGCAAGTTTTAAAACAAAGTGATAGTGACATAACTGGATATTAATTTTTGCAACAAACTTGCAATATTTGGGACTGCTGCAAACAGCAGTGGTGTTAATTTAATCTATGATCATCTACTGTTATGTCCTCAATGGCCACTCTTTTTCTGCATCCACAGAGCTGCTTCTTTTGCGGAGGTGGGGCAAATCAGATGAACACGAGCTAAGACATCCGCCTCTTGATTTCTAGGCAGAGAAGTAGTTTCTGTGACACATACCATTTAAAAAAAATAATAACAACACTATACTTTATCTGATATTATGCTGAAACATTTTTAGATTTTCAGGAATTTTATGCACTCTAAGTATTCATATGAATATTTTACTGGTACAACTTTGATTAACAGAGGGTTTAAAGAATTTCTTTTAATTTTATACATTTTTAAACTTTCCATCCAACCTATACGTATTTATTAATATAAGTGCTTATTTAATTTTTGACCATTTGAATAGAGCTATTTTAAGAATTTTCATTTATCAATTTAATATCACCATCCGGAGGTATTAAGATATACACTGAACAAACAGACAAACACAAAAATAATTAAGACACACCGACAGAAGCATAAAGCTCATTAACTTGACTCATAATTCTTACTCCTTTGGTATGGCTATTTTTAGACTTTTCATTATTTTATATCTTTGATTTTACTGCTTTTAAAATTTAAACACTTTTACTAGTAATCAGCAACAGCCAGGAATATTTGAGCATTGTAAATGCTGTTAAGCTTTAATTCAGCAGTTTGGATAGACAGGTATTTAACACATATATTTTGGATCATTGCTTTTTAAGAGCACACTTAGACAGACTTAGGAGTTAGCTAAAAACTTACTTGTAAGAGGCAAGCAATTATAGGTTTGTTAAGTAAGATTATTAGGCACACTAGGTGTTGAAATTTTTGATAAGATGAGAAGGATCAGAGGAATAGGATTTGAGACGATGTTCAGGGAGAGATCAGAGAGGGAGAAGGGGACGTGAACATGCATAATGCTTTCTGTCTGGGCCACATTCTGGAGTTGGGGAAGGAGGCTGGAGAGTGGGGAGTTGGGCTCCAGAGCGGGTGATGGGTGGGGAGAAGGGAGTGGGCCCATGAGAGGAGTGCGGGGATCTGAGGAGGACCAAGCAAGTTCAGGGACCACTGATGAGGCATACAGCAGTGGAGGAGGGCTGTGATCAGAAGGACCTGAGTTGGAAGAAGGGTTTTCTGTGTGTGGAGGGCGGCGAGGGGCAGAGAGAGGAGGTGAGTGCCTGTAAGAGGTGCCGGAGGAGCCTGGTCTGCCAGATAGAAGTTGAGATTTTCAGAGGCTGTAGAGGGTGTGAGAGAGGAGGAGAAGGAAAATTTCTGAGAGGGCTTTTGGTATAAAAGGCGGATCTGATAAGAGGAACAGGATTGGCAAAAGGAGGGACAATTACAAAGGAAAAAAAATGCCGAACGTAAGGAATTTTTGGCCACTTGCTGGTGCACTGCATGAAATTCTCTAAGTCTGGGAGAATTTGGAAATTGAAAGTGCTGTTTTCTGACCATTGGCTTTCATTGTCCAATTTATATTGCAGCCACACAAAGGTCGAATAGAAAATGAGATTTTTAAGTCTGATATCTCCTTCTGGGTTTAGAGTTCTAAGGTTATGAAGGAGACAACTCAGAGGCGTGGTTTTTTGGGGGGTCCGAAATGGAATTTCCCATTTTAGGTGGCGTGGGTGAGACTAAGAATCTCTGGAAAGGAAAGAACAGGGGAGATTCCGAGTGAGACAGGTGTCCTCAAATCAGTCAGAAATCACCCAAGGAAGCAGGAGAACACACTTGGAGTTGGACATCTCCGGAGCCAAGTGGTCTTTTCCCACAAGGACACAGGCCTACCACCTGCTGTGGCCCTTGGGGATAGTGAGGATCACTGACCTAGCACTAGGATTTTTCAGTGGGTTGTCCTGGACAATGAAAAAGGAGAGAGAGAGCAGGATCCTGCAGCGGAGAAATCTTTGACTCACCCAGTTCTGATTCGGTGTCTAGTGTCGGATGAGTTCTCTTGGCAGTGCATGGGGAGATTACTCACCAATCAGTCAGTCCTAGTGACACCTGGTTTTTTGGCACCAGATGTTAGAGAAAAACAGTGCTCATTGGGATGCAGAGACTGACGATTGCAGGCAGAAAGTTTATTGGGAAGCTCTCCCAATAGAGGGGGTCTGAAGAATAGACTTCAGTCCCCCTGCTGGCATGGCAGGAGTCTGAAGAGAGACTTCAACCCTCCTGTGGAAGGTGGTGGATATGAGATTATACAGTACATCAATAGGTGGGGAAACTGAGTATAGCCTGGGGCCAAATGGCCAGGGGGATGTGGGCTAGGAGGTCTTGGAATGTGGGAGGTGTTGGTGGTGCTTGGGCCCAGAGGGGGTGATGGCCCTTATCTGCTCCACTTTGTTTATTCTTGGGAGGAGATGAGCTGCCCATAGATTATGGCTTGCTCAATCGGTTATGGCTGGAGGCTGCCTTTCTTTGATTTATGTCACTGGGGAGTTGAGTCATGGTTTTATAATCTGTTAATCATTGCACACCTTGTAAAGGGGAATCTCTAACAACAGACCAGTTAATTTTTTCAGTAAGTTTTTAAATTAATTTTTAGTTATTTTGATGAATGTTGCTCAATTTGTGTTTCTTATTTCCTTATAGTTGGATTAGTATCATGTATCTTTGTTAGGATTATTACAGAAAAGATGTTGTGTTTTTCTCATGTAAACTGTAGCATGTAAACTCATATAGCACACAATTTCACTTTGTCCTATCATTGGTTATCTTAACTTTGATCACTAGATAAAGATGGTGTATGTCAGATTTCCCCACTATAAAGTCACTTTTTTCCTATGTACTTAATACTTATTTTGTGGAAAAGCAATTTTAAACTATATAAATATTCTATTCCTCATCAAACTTCCAAGTGTTTTCCTTCTTTCTTTATATCAATAAGGATTTGTGGTTTCCCATTTTATTCAGTGAGTTTTAATCCATTACTATCATCATTTATTTTGATGTTCAAATTATTCTGGATTTGGTTAGTGGGAGACCCCTCGACTTGGCTTTTATATCTCTTTATCATGCCTCCCTCAATCTTTTAGCACTTCCTTGATTTCTATCTGTGATGGGTAGGCTAATGTGCCAACTCAGTCAGGTAATTGTGCCCAGTTGTTTGGTCAAGAAAGCCCTGGGCTAATTGTAATACAAGGGCATTTATGGGTTTTAGTCATCAGTGAGTTTACTGCATAGATGGCTGATTACATCTACATCAACCAGGGCGATTGCCATCAACAATGAGTGACTTATCCAATCCATTGAATGCCTTAAAAGGGGAAGTGATTTCAGCATTCAGAGAGAATTTCCCAACTCATCTTTGGACAGCCAACATCTCCCAGAAACTCATCAAGGAACTTCATTGGACTTTCATCAGAGCCCCTGGTTTGCAGCCTGCCTGTGGAACCGGGACTTGTGCATCCCCGCGGTCATGTGAGAGACTCTTATAAAATCTCATACTATTTACAAATATCTCCTGTTGATTCTGTTTCCCTAGAGAACCCTGACTAATACCCTGCCATACAGATATACTCTGAGTTTATATTTTGTACTTTCCCTATCCTAACCATGGAATTTGCCATTTCTTCAAGGAGCTCTGATTACCATTTAGAGAAGAATTGTGTTTAGAACCCAAGATCTGGGCACTAGGTGTCCTCATTGCTATTGGGATGTCACTAATCCCTGACCTGCCAGTGGACAAACTAGAGGTTTGTGTACATATACACATGCACATTTACCTCTATATTAATTTTGAAAACCATCTTTATATGTTAAATATCATTAATTTACACAAATCTACAGTTTCAATCCCATCACATAGGGTTCACTCTAATCATGTCTCTTGTATCTTTCTAATCTTGTAACTTTCTTTTCCAACTGTGAGAATCCTGGTTTCTGTTACAGTTAATATATTTACTTCCTTAATAGATTTAGTATATTTTACTTATATATTACTTAATATTACTTATTATCCTTAATATATTTATTATCCTACTTGTTAAAGGTATTTCCACTATCTTTGGCATCTTTACCTTGTTTGTTGCCTATCTCCTGCCAGTGTGCCTTCTGCCATCAGGTGGACAGTCTTCTCACCCCACTAGGGTTCCAATGCCATTGCTATGTCTCCATCCCATCTTCCTCAGTCCAATGGGCTCCTGCATCCCTCACTACTGATTTTCCCCCTTACCCACACCCCCTACTTGGAAGCCCCCCCTACCTATTACACCCTCCACAATGCTGCACCAGATGACCCTTCAATGCTAAATTTCCCCTTATCCCATCAGGCACACAAAGTTGGACATGTGAACACCTTCATCTCCTCTCTTTGGTTTTGTCTCCCTGTGTTGGACTGCACCCTCTTAAAACACCCTCTTCACCTTCTCAGCCAATGCCCTGAACTGGGCAACCACCTACACTGGCAGCTTCCTCATTTCACACGGGCTCCAACACCTTGCACCAAGTTGCTGTCATCACCAGCCCTTTGCCTTGGTGCCCTTCTCCCACAGCTCATACTGCTCCCCCAACCCATGAATATGGCTTCCTCATGCCATTCTGATACCTGCCCTGTGTGCTGTGGCTCCCTATCCCTCCAATTCTCCATGGACACTTACCTTGAATGGCCCTGCATTCAGGAATTTGACTGAATTCTTCAGGAATAGAAGGGAAGGAGCTTTTCTCTTATTCTGATATTTTCTTCCTCTTCTCTTTCTCACTTTCCCTCCCTATTTAGAATCCTGAAATTACCACCCAGTATATAAACAGAAAATTGTCAATAACTTACATCTACATAAGTAACTCTCCACTCCATGACTTTCCATCTCCCCTACCAGGGTTTACAGTCACAGTGAATCTTGTGTTCATTGTTTAATAAAAATATAAATTTTAACTTAATACAAATGGTCACTTGGCCATTATACTACTATACTGTGAAAATATTTTTTACGTAATTGTGGATCACAGAAGTTTATTTATTTTTACTGTTGTCTCATATTTCATTGAACATACTACAATTTATTTATCCATTTTCCTGTCATAGTATTTGGGATTTTTTTATGTGTTTGTTTGAATCCATATCAATTGTGCTTTTATGCATACTACATCATTAAAACTGTTTTTGTCAAGTAACTAGTAGGTTTGCAATGTCAAATCTGGTGACCAATCCTCAGAATATATTTTATACCACCTCTTGGAAGCCACTGTTGATCATTCTAGAAATGGTGTTCTCTTCCAGAATACCATACTTCACTCAGTTTCTTCCTAAATTCTCTTCCTTTTCCCAGTCTCTAAATATAGAAATTCCCTATGACTGGCATTACCAACTATTTGCCAGGAAAAGTTCTGGTTTATGCACGTGGCCCCTGTATCCTCTTGCTACAGTAACTGAGCCATTCTTTTTATGGTCTTGTGACTTTTTAATCCTTTTCTATAATCAGTATAGCAGCAAACAGCTAAAAATAGTGCATGTTTTAGGAAAAATAAATACTGAATTTATATATCTTAAGAAAGTTATGATTAACATGTAACTTGCACAAAAATGTATGCCACCTTTCACAAATCATAAATCTATAGCAATATTATTGATTGTGTAAATATTATTAATTAGACAAAGCAAGACATAAATCTCCTGAAGAAGCAATTTTATTAGTAGTTATTTTAAGAGAGTGGCCAAAAATAAGGATTTAACACATGCAGTTGCAGAAACGACAGAAGATTCTTCAGAAAAATGCCACCGACATGGTATTAGAGGCATAATAAGTCAAAGAAGTCTATTCAAATCTCTGAAAATTACCAAGAATAAATATTCTGCTCTTACTTTTAATGTTCAGATGATCAATATATAGTCAACTTATAAAGTTTGGCTCTGATGTACATAAATATATATTCTTTTAACTTTTTGTTAGAAGTTTTCTTCAGCTCTGAAAATGGTTTTGAATAGAATAATGTTTATCTTACTCCAATCTACCAATCAACTAAGCAGTCATATTGATTCTTCTTTCCAAAGGCAAGTCCCATCAGGCCATCCCATCTTTACCTGGTCTCTATAGCCTTGTTCTAACTCTTCAGCCCAGAAGTTCTCAATATGTGGTCCTTGAACACTTGGAAGACCCCAAGATACATGCAGGGGGGAAATGAAGTCAAAACAATTTTCATAAAATGCTAGGACTTTATTTGCCTTTTACACTGTATTGACCTTTACAATCATGGTGAAAAAACAATGGTGGGAAAAACTCCAGGCATCTTAGCAAAATCAAGGCAGTGGCATAAACTGACCTAGTAGTCAGTGGTACAAACATTTTTAATATTCTATGTGACAAAAAGGGAAATACAAAGAAACACTTCTGTGGCATAACAAAAGTATAATAGTTGTCTCAAGTAAAAGCAATTGGGCAATTGTCTGAGTTGTGGGAAAGCTTGCTGTTTTTTTCCATAGAACTCTTTTTTACTTGAAAGAATAATCAATGGCCAAACTATAGTTATTCCATTGTGGTATTTAGCAGACATTTAAAAATTATAATTGAAATGAACCTGTTACTTTGAGAAAAACACTGGCACTATTTGTTGCCAAAGATAAAATTTGAACTTGCAATTGAAAATTAATTTTGGAAACTTAAAACACCTAACTGTTTCCCATTAAAGACTTTTCTGATTACACTTATGGTGAAATTAGTGCATATGTTAATATTCAGAGGATAAAAACTCATATGAATAATATTTTCCCCATGACCAATGCATGCTTTTAAAAATCATCCATGGGTAAACGATTCATTCAAAATGAATGCTAAACCAGTGGATTTTCACATACCAGAGTATGAAAATTTTATTACTAAGGTTCAGATTCCACATTGCCACCTGCCTTTAATAAACTATGAGTGTCAAGTTCTGGTACAGTAGCAAAGAATAATGTCCACAATTATCTGAATACTCTATTAAAATACCTCTCCCTTTTCCAACTACATATTTGTATGTGGCTGGTTTTCTTTTGTACTCCAACTTAAACATCATATTGTGTGAGACTGAGTGAAGAAGCACATATGAGAGTCTAGGCGGCTTCTATTAAACCAGAAGTAGATTTGCAAAAATGATAAAGATTGACACTACTCTTAGTAATTATTTTTTTATTTGGGAGAATATGGCTGTTTTTCATATAAAATGTTATGTATACATGTAATGCATACAATATTGTTATTTTGAATGAATTCATAAAGATTTTTCTTTCAGTTTTACTTTCTACTACATGAAATGGTACGGTATGTAAATAGATATAATTTACATAGCCAAAAGCTATTTGCGCTACTCAATCATTTTAAAGAGTATAAAGGAATTCTGAGGACAAAAAAATTGAGAACCACAGTGCTTACTTCATACATTCCCTTTTCTCAATCTTCTCCAAACTCACTGGGCACCCTGCTGTTCACAAACATCCAAAGCAATTTCCTGACATGTTCATTCTTCAAACTTGCTATTTCCTCTGCCTGGTCTGTTATTCCCCCAAATGTCCACCCGACTTACTTTCTCATTTCCCAAACCACCTCCATACATAGGCCTCCCCTAACCAGCTTCTCCAAAATAGCTTCTCCCTATTACTTCCTAATTAATTATTTGGCATACCTATTCATAGCACGTTAATTCCCTAACAAATAATTATATGAATATAGTATATACTACCAGATAATATCATATTATATACAATATGCATTTTATATCAAATTATATATATAACATATGATATACAATATGATATAAGCAGATATAGCATATACAATACATAACAAATGTGGTTTTTAAAATATATATAACAAATACATATAGTACAAATAATGTTATATATAAAATAACAAATAATGAATATTATATATCATGTATATATATATTCATTACTTCTTTTGTTTACTGCTGTATCTCTAGGGCTAAGAGCAGTATCTGGTGCAAAGTAGGTACTTAATAAATATGTTTTTGAATGAAAAAAAAAATTTTACAATGGAGTGAGAGCTGTAAAAGATATCAGAACAGAACCCTGCTTTATCAGTTGCACCAGGGGTGAGAATGGAGCCCCAGGTTCCATGATGTCAGGGGGCTGGGAGCACAAGCATCAGGTCTCAGATACTTAGTGTGGGGGGAGTAGACAAGCTTTGTGGGACAAAATAAAAAAAAAATCTTATATGAGAATTAAGAGAATAGATGGCAAAAAGAATGGGGCAAAAGAATATATATATATATATATATTCACACACAAACATGCAGAACAAAAAAATCTTATGGGAAACAATTTAAGCAAAAATGAGAATCAGAGTATTAAAAATACCTTAAAAGACAAAGATTGAACTTAAAAAATCAAAGAGACCCAAAATAAAAAGGAAGAAAATTTTTAAAAATAAATGAGAAGAGATATGAAAATATTATTTAGTAAGTGTTTTAGTTTGCTAAAAGCTGCTGGGAGCAAAATACCAGAAATGGGTTGGCTTTTATAAAGTGAATTTATTAGGTTGAAAAATCTTACAGTTCTGAGTCCGTGGAAGTGTCCAAATCAAGGCATTCTCAAAGATAGTGTCTCACCAAGCTGCAGCTGAGGGCGATCAGGCACGTGGCTCATCTCTTCCCTCTCCTCTGGGCCTCATCTCTCTCTGCCCCCTGGGGGATTCTTTTCCTGTCTCTGAGCTCTGCTGGTTCCAGCCATCAGCCTCGGGGACTTGTGTCTCAGCCTCTTGGGGTTTTTCTGTCCCTGCCTCTTCCTTCCTGTGTCTGCTGCTTTTTGTCCTATATTTATAAAGGACTCCAGCAAGAGGATTAAGACCCACCCTGGGTCCTAAAATTTAATCAAAGGCCTTAAATTGAAATAATTTAATCCAGAGTCCCCACCTACAATACATTTACATGCACAGGGGTAGATTAGCTCTAAGGATGTCATCATTTCTTGGATCCACAAAAAGCTTCAAACTGTCACAATAAGAAAACAAATTGATGGCCAATCATTTTAGGAAGCACTCATCAATGTAACTATCAAATAAGTGCCTAATGGACATACCATATTGGTTACAATTTTCTTCTAAACTGATGTCTGGTTTGGTGGAGAGAGAACACAGATGCATGAGAACTTACCACCAAATGGAAATGGCTATAAACTGCCTGGATGACAATTTTAAAACATCTATCTGTAGACCATCAGTGTCTTAGTTTGCCTGACCTGCTATGACAAATACCACAAATTGGTTGGCTTAAACAACAGGAATTTATTGCTTACAGTTTTGGAGGCTGGAAGTTCAGCATCAAGATCTTGACAGACCAGACCAGACTTTACTCCCAGAGTCTGTTGCATTCTGGAGATCTGTCTTCTTTTGTCTCCTCCTCTGGTTTCTCCTACTTCCGGCTTCTACTAACTCACTGCTTCCAAGTTTCCTCTGCTTATAAAGATTCAGCCAGATTTAATCCAGGCCAACCCTCATTCAATTTGTCCTCACTTCAACCTATCGTCAAAGGTCATACTTAGAAATGGGTTCAAGCCACAGGATAAGGGGTTAGGATTTGAAAATGTCATTTTTGGTGGGCATGATTCAATCCTAGAAAATCAGTTAGGATCTATTCATGAGAAAGAACTATGCCAGTTATTATTATTTTAAATTATTTTTTTATTTTTAAAGAAGCTTTAGATTACATAAATGTTACCTCAAAAATATAGGGGATTCCCATATACCTTACCCCATCCCCCTCCCACACTTTCCCCAATTAACAACATCTTTCATTACTGTGGTATATTTGTTACAATTGATGAACACATATTGAAGCATTGCTACTGACCATGGTCTATAGTTTACATTATGGTTTACACTTTGCACGTCACAATTTTATAAATTTTGACAAAATGTATAATGGCCTGTATCTGTCAATGAACTGTAACTCAGGACAATTCCAATGTTCCCCAAATGCACCATGTTATACCTATTCTTCCTTGTCTCTCCCCTCAGAATATTTGGTAATGACTGCCTTTATATCAATGTTATAAATTCTTCTATTACTAGAATTATAATCCTACTTTAGTCCATAGCTGCATTCTCCCCTTATGTTTGATTCTTTTCATTATATATTATACTGACATTGTCCTATGTCATTAAAACATGATTTTCAAAACTTACCTATATCATGCTGCTTTGAATATATTATAGTTCATTTAACTTCTTTCAATATATTCACTATTATAAATAATACTCGAATGCAAATCCTTTTACAGAGCTCTGCATGAATATCTATGACTTTTGGGAGGATAAATTTCTGTAAGTGAAATTACAGGCTCAAATAATGTGATCATTTTTAAAGCTCTTGGGGGAAAAAGCCTGTATCTCTAAAAGTTTGTCAATTTACACTTCAGAAGAATATAATAAAGCAGGAACTATAAAGTGTGCCCTTTTAGAGTTTTATATTTAACTATGGTGTTGGGTATTTATTATTCTTATATTTTTAATATTTAATGTCTTTATTTCTCATAATTATTTTATTTCACACAGATATGGATTTAACAAATATCTTTATGACATCTATTAGTAATGATATGGTTCTTATTGGATTACTTGATTTGATGATTGCTGTATTAAAATCCATACTAATTTGCATTAAAGGATAACTTATAACAACAGGTATTGAGAAAATTTTTAAAGTGAATGTAGGAAAAAATAACCAAAATGAAATAGAGAGCATATTATTTCAACAGACACTTCAGAAAAGAAGAAATAGAAATATCCAGTATGTACATGAACTGGTGCTTACCATGACTAGACACTGGGGAAATACAAGTTAAATCCACACTGAGATGCTACTTTTTATAACCACTAGAATGGCTGAAATTGAAAAGACTGACAACACTAAGTGTTGGAAAATATTTTGGGCACCTGAGTCACTCATATTTAGGTCAGAAGTAAAATGGTAAAATCACCTTGGAAAACTGTTTGGCATTTTCTTTAAAAAATTAAAAGTTCACCAACTCTATGATACAACAATTCTATTCCTATATGTTTACCATGAAAAATTAAAATATGCCTGCCAAAAACCATGTACATGTATGTTCATGACAGCATTATTCATAATAACCAAAACCCAGACACGACTCAAATGTCCACCATCAAAAGAACAAACAAATAAATTGTGGTACATTCATACAATGGCATAGTACTCAGCAATAAAAAAACAACACATTATTGATAATATGTAACAATCTGGATATATGGCAAAAGCATTATAATGAGCAAAAGAAACTATACCTACCGTATTATCCCCTAAAAATCTTATCTATGATCTACGATGATATAAACAACAACAGAGTTTGCCCAGTGGGGTGGGGATCACTGGAAAGTGTCACAGGAAACTTTTTGGGGTGAATAAAATGTCTCCATTGAGTGTTGGTTACAAAGGTGCATATAATTGTCAAAGCTCATTGAACTATATACTTAAAAATCCACACATTCTATTTGCTTGAATTATATCTCAGTAAGCCTCATGCAATGTTCAAAACAAAGGGCCAACAGACAAATGAAAAAAGAAGCCTAGATTCAAAGAGAAAAAAAGAAGAAAAAAGAATACTGGGTACGATTTTGTTCATGAATTTGGGATAAGAACCAAAACTGCCCCAAGCAGGATTTGATAAACTGAAGAGATAATGATAGAATTTGGAGAGTAATCTAAAAATTTATCCCCAAAGAACTGAGGTCCATGGACACATTTTAAAAGCCTTTAAGAGCCAGTAATTCCCGTGCAACTTTAAATGTTCTACAGAAAAAAAATAAAAGAACATACCTAAAATCTGAGCTATAATTATTCTGATCCTAAAACAAACAACCTAGAGTAGTAGAATTTAAAACTACAGATTATGAGCACAGATGCAAAATCCAAATATTATAACAGCAAATCAAATCCAAAGATAAACTAAAAAGATGAATATACCATAACTAAGAGTGGTTTATTCCGGGAATTAAAAAACGAGTCAACATTCTTGGTATACAAATAAGTGCAAACAAGGATATAGGTATTCAAGTAGAGGCTCTGGATTAATAGATATGAAAAAATACTAAAAAAACAGGATGTAAAATATAGTTTTCAACCTAGAAAACAATGGGAGCAAAATAAATATCTAGGAAAAGTTTCAGATACATATACATACACACACACACACACACATATATACATATACATATACATATACATATACATATACATATACATATACATATACATATACATATACATATACATATAC
>JAKSZT010053798.1:11403005-11437122 GCA_026826555.1 Tolypeutes matacus | reverse complement strand
TCCATCTTGATTTGATTTTTGTATAAAAGGTGTGTAATGGTATTCCTCTCTCATTCTTTTGGATATGGATATCAATCTATGTCTTTTGACAGGAGTTTAATCTATTAATATTCAGTGTTATTACCCTAAAGGCAGTACCTACTTTAGCCTTTTTGTCCTTTGGCTTTCATATATCATGGCTTTTTTCCTTTGTACCATTTTTCCTTTATTGCAAAAGCCTTTTCTGTATCGTTGATATTTTGTGATGTGTCTGATGCCTCTCTCATTTCTGTGTCAGTATATTTTAAAATTCTTTGTTTCTGGTTACTGTGGAGTTTATATTACACAACCTCCATCTATATCCTACTAATTTGAAAAGATATCTACTTAGCTTCAATAGCATACATGTTCTCTTCTTCCATATCCCTCTCTTTCCTCTCTTTATGTTGTTTATGTCCTACTTAACCATTTTATATTTTGCATGTCCATTATCAGGAAATCTGCCTTTTCTTGTTCAAATGTATTCTGACTCTTGCAGGAATTAAAGACCTGTGTTTTGTACTGAGGATACAGTACTATTGGGTTTTGCATTTACCCTTTTAGTTACCCTTACTGAGGATCTTCATTACTTCACACTACTCTAAGCCACTCTCTTCTGTCTTTTTTTTTCAACCTGCAGAACTCCCCATAGTAATTCTTGTAAAGCACATCTCTTATTGAAGAACTCTTTTAGTTTCTGTTTTTCTGTGAATATTTAAAATTCTCCCTCATTCTTGAAGGACAGTTTTGCCAGATAAAGGTTTTTTGGCTGGCAGTTTTTCTCTTTCAGTACCTTAAATATATCATACCACAGCTCATTCAAATCCTTGAGACACTGATCAATTTTTTCTATTCTTTATCTCTCCTTTTCATTGTATGATTTGATCGTCCTATCTTCTAATTCACTGATTCTTTCTACTGTCTGTTCAAATCTGCTGTTGTATACTTCTAGTGTATATTTTTTTAGGAGGTATAGGAGATTGAACCCGGGACCTTGGACATGCAAAGCATGCTTCCTACCATTGAGCTACACCACCACCACCCTCTAGTGTATTTTAGGTCTCTATTATTGTTATTATCTCTATCGAAATTATTTCATCCTCAAAATTTCTGTTGTTTCTTTTTATACTTCTTATGCTCATACATTGCCTTCTTATTATCTTCTATCTCTTTAGCAAATTTTCCTTCTTCTTGAATTGATTTAGATTTTTTTGAACTTTTTTTGATTAGTTGTTCCAAATCCTATGTCTGCTCTCCCCTGAAGTTTTCATTTGTTACCTTGACTGAGCCATATGTTCTTGTTTCTTAGCATGGCTTTTAAATTTTTACTGATGTTTGGGCATCTGATTATCTTGATGAGTTAATTCTGAAGGTCCATTTCTCCCTCTTGTCAAGGGTTTTATTGTTTATTGACTTTGTGTTAAGGCTTTTCTTTGATGCTTGATACAACTTATTCTGAACCTGTAGAATAGTCTGTGTTTAACTGATCAGATTTTCTCAGCTATTCTTTATCTGATTTTTGCCATGGATATGCAGTACAATTTTTAAATTGCCATTTTTGTGCAATTGTTTCACACAAAAAAACCTTCTTTCTCTGGGAATCTTGATCTGTTTTGTATTTTTGTGTGTGTGCAGAATTTTCTCCCTAGATCCTATGATTTGTTTATATTCTCTCCCTCACTCAGTGCCCCCTCTTCTTTACACTTATCAATTCTGGGACTTGTCCTGTCTTACAGAAGTTCAGTTTCACAGCCCCCTCCCTTTTTTTTCTTTGAGGCTTTTCTGCCTCCAGTTTCTTCTCTGAGAGGGTATTCTTCTCTGTTAGGGAAGCCATATGGGGTCACTCCAGAAAAGTCCATTTTGTGAAGAAACTAGATTGAGTGAGCTCACCTCTTGCCAACAGTTCTGTCACAGTCAATTCCCTTCCCTCCACCTCAGGTGCCTTTGTGTATGCAGTACAAATTAGAGGCTTGTGTTCAGCCCTGGGTCTCTGCAAACTTGGGTTCTGTATTAGTCAAAAAGGTGCTGATGTAAAATACCAGTAATCTGTTGGTTTTTATAAAGGGTGTTCATTTGGGGTAGAAGCTAACAGTTACAAGGCCCTAAAAAGTCCAACTTAAGGTGCCATAAGAGGCACTTTCTCATCCAAAGTCATTTGCCACTTGTTGGAGCAATATGGCAGGCGATGTCTGCAAGGGTTCAGCCTTCCTTTTCCTTTTAAAGCTCTGTGGGCTCAGCATCTTCCAATCTCAGCTGTAGGCTGGAAGACTCATCTCTTTCCAGGCTCAGCTGCTCATGACTCTGGTCTCTTCAGCTGCAAGCTATGAGGCAAATGGTTTGGATCTCTCCCAGGACTTCTGCATCCAAAATTAAACTCTTTGCTTCTACGTCCATCTCCTTGATTAAGCATCTGTTCATATAGCCCATCAAGGGGACTGGGACCCGACTTTGAGTAGCCCTAATGAGGTGGTTAATGAAAGCCCTAATCTTGATTTAACAAAGTAAAAGTGAAACCTCTGAATCTAATACAATCTAATATGCCCAGAGAAATAGACCAGTTTATAAACATAATCCAGTATCTACTTTTGGAATTCATAAACAATACCAAACTGCCCCAGGCTCCTATGCCTAGATGTGCATAGGGCTCTAACATGGTGCCATGAGTGGCTCTATAATCTGCCTCTGATTCAGAAGGGACCTGGGCCCCTGTCTCTGTGCAACTCCCAGGCTGCATGGAACCGAGCTGAGACTGGCAGGTCAAGGACAGAAATGTCCTACCTGATATTTTTCTTTTTCTTTGGTTCAACATTTGTGGAATTTTTCTCCAGTTTCTACTGTCTGCCAGACTTCTAAGCAAGTATGAATTGTTTTTTTATTTGCTGTTTCTCTGTGAAGACCTTTTCAGGGGATGTCTTACGTTACTATGTTGATGACCAGCACAGAGTTTTTGTTATTGGAAATTATATGATATGTATTAATTTGCATATGGAAGCCCATTTCTTTAATATTAAGTGACATGAAAAGTTATTTAATATAATATATTTTATATTTAAATATTTGGTCTTTATTTTAAAACTTTTAATTAAATAAAATATTTTAAAACTCATGTTCACTTATATTTTTAAAAAAATTTTTATAGTATGTAAATTATTGTCTTTTATCTGTTTTCTTCAGATGTTACCTCTTAGATTCTTTTTTTCCTTATGTAAACCTTATGGAAAAGCAAGTTTTGGCTTAAATTACCTTGATACTCAATCTTTTCTTAGGGAACAGAGTTATAGTGTTTCTCTATAGTTTTGATATTATTACTTCAGATAAAAGAGAAATGTTTTGCTTTGCTTTGTCTTTTTTTTTTTTTTAATGTCACTTAGAATTGTCTAGGGAAGAAAGCAATTCTGCTTTCTCAAAACTAGTCCAGTTAGGTTAGGATTTGTGAAACTACATGCTGTGTTAGCACTGTTCTAATTTAATTAAGTAAAACCAAAACCTCCACCTGGCTAAACCCTCTATTTGGTTTAAAATTATTTATATTTGATGATCAAATATATTTCACCAAGATATAAGTTTAACAGGGAGGCATCTGTCCTGTTAGCCATAATTCTTGCCATAGCTAAGGAGATAGGCCATCTAGAAGCTTCTCTCTTTTGACTCTTTTCTGTTTAAAGTTTGAATAATTTTCTTAAGACTTGTAGGAGAGAAAAATGTCTATAACCTATTTAAGGAGGCTTTGCTTTCAAGCTACTTCAATTCTGTTCAAGATTATTGGAAGATGGCCTAATTTGACTGAATAAAACTGCAGTGATAGTTTGCATATATGACCATTAATTCATTTATGGCATTTTCAACTGTTCAGGAAAGAGAAACTTGGATTTGAACATAAAATAACCCCCTGCATAGTGTTCTTACATTAATATTTATTGAATCAGACGATTATAGAACTGGAAGAGAAACATGACCAGCTCCAGCCTCCCAAATATTTTGCAAATTAAAAAAGCCCAGAGGGGGCGGATGTGGCTCAAATGGTTGGGCGTCCATCTGACATATGGAGGGACCTGGGTTCGATCCCCGGGACCTCCCGGTAAAATAAAAAAAATATATATAGAAGGCACATGGGCTGCCAGGCTCTGTGTGCCAGTGAGCCACCAGGCCCCGGGAGTCCTGCAGCAAGATGATGATGTAACAGGAGAGAGACGCAGGGGAGAGACAAGACGAGATGCTCCGAAAACCAGGAACTGAGGTGGCGCAGGAGGCAGGGCACCTCTCTCCTACATCGGAGGTCTCCAGGATCGAATCCTGGTGAAGACTGGAGGAGGAGGATAAGAAGAGATGGCAGGAAACAGACACAGAGAATTGCTCAGCGAATGGACACAAAACAGCAAATGGGGAAGGGGGCAGTTTAAAATGGATAAAGTAAATAAACAAATCTTAAAAAAAAAAAAAAAAAAAAAAGCCCAGGAAAATTAACCATTGTCTAGTCATAAATTTAGACCATGGCAGATAAGAAAGTGGAACCCACCCTTATTTCAAGTTTACTAGCCAATGTTCTTTTCTTCAAATGATACATTTTGGAAACACCATAGCCTAGGGTTTCCTGAAGTAAGAGTGGAAAGTATTAGCAGGAACCCCACCTTTCGATACCCCACTTTAAAACAATACCACCTTACCAATTGCAGCCTTTACCTCCCCAAACCAAAAATTCAATACCTACTTGCCCTGCCAGTTATCTAAGCAAGACGTTCACCCACTATTTGTGCAGGAATAATCTCTGAGAGCTTTTGGAGACATACCCCTTGGAGGAGATGGGCAGTGGTAATGTAAGAAAGATCAGATTTTGGTATCTGAATTCAATTTCACAAATATTAACCGAATCTAGCTCTTCCCCAGGCCTAGTAACAAGTGCGGAGTAAAGCAAAATGAATATGATGTGAGATCTTTGTCCAAGAAGTTCACAGTCTGAAGTGAAGTAAGTGCAAAGAAAGTAGTATTTAAAAGGGAGCACAGAAGAGCTGACCTTTGAGTTGAATATTAGACATTGAGTAAGCAGTTTTCTGGAGGAAGACAAAGAGAAAGGAGAAGATATTTATGCAGAGAAAAAAGAATGTGCAGCAAAGTCCTTTGAAACATCTTGACATACTCAGGGAATATTTGTAGTTCAATTTTATTAAAGGGTAGAATGTAATAAGTAATGGAAGGAATGATTTTGGAAAGTCATCAGGGCCAAGGTTATAAAGAGTTTGCAAAAGATGCTAAAAATGTTAATTCATTTTTGGTGTTATGTGGAGCCATTATTTATTTGCTTAAAAAGAATATTTAGATCAGGAGCTCCTGAGAGAAGTGATTAAGAAAATGGATCCAAATTTGAATTTAGGGAGACAGCAGTCATGGAAAAGATCAAAGGAGAGTGAAGCACAACAAATTCTCTCAAATAAAGGTATTTGCTGAAGAAGTGTTTTCTATTTCAGTTATTATAGCTTGGTAAATGGGTTCTGGCACAATATCCAGTTTAGACTTCACTTGGTATCATTAACCTTAAAATTTTCCCTAAATCCTGTCTTATCTATATGGTAGATATTTGTATTAGTCAGCCAAAGAGGTGCTGAAACAAAGTACCAGAAATCAGTTGGTTTTTATAAAGTATATTTATTTGGAATAGAACTTACAGTCATAAGGCCATAAAGAGTAAATTACTTCCCTCACCAAAGTCTGTTGTCGTGTGTTGGAGCAAGATGGCTGCCAGTCTCTGCGAGGGTTCAGACTTCCTCTTCAGGTTCCATGGTCCCAGCTTTTTCTGGTCTCAGCTTTCAGCTGGTATAAGGCTAGTCTCTCTCCCAGGGCTCGTTTCTCTCCAGGCTCAGTGGCTCTGTTCTCCCCACAAGGTCAGCTGTAGACTGTCAGTCTCTCTCTCTCTTCCTGGGTCTCTGCTGTATTTATGGAGCTGTCCCTATTCCTCTGTGTTCTTCTCCTGTGTATTTACTTCTTGGGACTCCAGCATTAAAACTTCAACTCTCTCCCCTGCCGTGTTGTTTTCTCTGTAAGTCCCCACCCCCTTGGTGGGCAAGAACTCAGCATCCTACTGGTGTGCCCCAACCAAAGCCCTAATCATAATTTAATCAAGTAAAAGTGCAACCTCTGAATTTAATATAATCTAACATGCCTGGAGGAATAGATTAATTTATAAACATAATCCAATACTTATTTTTGGAGTTCATAAAAAATACCAAACTGCTACAATATTCCTTTAGGTCTCTGATAGATATTCATTACGGTCCAAATGGCACTGTTTGGCAGTGAAAAGGCAATAGCTAAGGATGGAAAGCAACAACGCTGACTCCCAAGTAGACTCTCAGCTCGTGGTTCCAGATGGGCTCACCACAAGGGCAATTCTGGCCCTCACCTCCTAGGCTTAGAATCCTATTTTTGTCAACAAGCCAAGAGAAGACTAGTTTTTCACTTGCTGACAGGGCATAATACTTCAATTGGCAACTTGTGAATTTATGATGAGTTGTGCATCTGTCTAGGGGAACAGAATATGCGAGGGGACAGAGAAGTTCATTTGCTAAGCAGGTCGACTAAATGGAAGCCGAGTTCTGGAAGAATGCTTGCCTGTGAATGTGTAATGCAGAGAAAAGGGCTGTGTATTTATGATATATGAAGGGAGCAGTGATGCTGGGTTTTCGTGTTCCTCGAGTCAGGACAGCTGCCTCCTCGGTGCGCACAATGCCTTTATACCAACATATTTCGCTATAATTAATTGGGTCTGTACTTATTACATTACATTCACATTCTAGCCCAAGATTCCAAGATTCCTGAGGTTAGATTTGGGTGTTTTCAAACACTCACAGAATCTTGATGTGCTCCCAAGGACGACTAACGCTGTCTACTGTGTGTGGATTTACTCTCCCTGAGAACACCGCATTTCACTTTTCTGCAAGTTATGGGGAAGGACCACACGGCAGCCCACATGCACCAGCAGCACGAACAAAATATTGAAAGATAATATTAAA
This sequence comes from Tolypeutes matacus, assembly GCA_026826555.1. NCBI lineage: Eukaryota > Metazoa > Chordata > Mammalia > Cingulata > Chlamyphoridae > Tolypeutes > Tolypeutes matacus. Next base: position 11,430,100 of record JAKSZT010053798.1, on the reverse strand, counting down.
AACGTAGGTGCCAGAGTTGATGAAATTTACGCTCTTTTTGTACGTTGTAGCCAGTTTGGTGAAATTTGAAGGGATGAAAGTTGCCTCCTGTGATGGGGTGGGCTGCCATCTTGTTTGGACAGGTCAACATAGAATCAGTGACAAGAAAGTCTGCTGTATAAAAACAGGTGCAGTGATCTGTGGTCTCAGCGAAATGGAATCCTTCTTGAAATACATCTTTGAAAGAGTGGGTGTGTGAAGACTTTTAAATTATTGTAGGCCAAAACATGGTGAAGTGTGTGGGTGGGAAGCAAACGTATTCAAGTCCTCATATTTAATCAAAGGGAGCCAAGAAATACTATTTTTTAAAATACTTTGATATTAAATTGTGTCAAACATGCTTAGGGAAGGACTTGCACAATCTAAAATGAGATCTGTATCTTTCTAATTATTTAAGAAAAAATACAAAACGTGGCAAAACATAAAATAAGAGAAAACTAAAAACAGGAAGTACAAGCTAGCACCATGATCTTTTGGTTACAAGTATCAAACCCCTGTACGATACGAGGGGTCTTAGAGGCAGGGCAATGTAAGCATTCCAAACAGGAATGAGCTGCAGTTGACACTCAACCATGGTGAGTAATTGGGGCACCTGCCAAAGGTCATGCTGCTTGCTCTGTCCCAGATGAAAGAGAATGTCTTCCTCTTCCAAATGTAACACTGTCAGCATCTGAATTTTGCTCAAGCTTTTCTATCATTTCTATTACTTTGTAAGTACACATTTATTAAAAGAACATTGCAAATGGCATTGTCATTTGCTGCCAGGAATTGGAGTTTCATACAGTATGAAATGTTGGAAAAAGAGAAATAGTGAAATTTGTGAGATTCTAAGAATAGAGAGGGACACAATTATTTTTAAAGAATAATGTATTTCTGTATCTCTTAGTGCTACTAAGGCTAGCATGATTAATTTCAATTCATTGGCAGAGGAAATAAATATTGAATCTTTACTGATTTGGGGGACAAATGAATTTAGGGAGCAACATTAAATTATTTGTGATGGAAAAGAGGGTTTTATTTGATTTGAATCATTTTTCCTCTTTCTCTTTTTAAATTTCATACCACCCTTTGGGAGGAAAGCACAACAACAAATCCCTACTCCATGTCACTTAAATATTTGATTGGGAAACGGTTTTAAAAGCCCTGTTATATTTTTTTTCTTATTAACTTATCTCTAGTTTTCAGCATTTTGAATAACTCAGAATTTAAAACGTGTTAGAAGAATAACATGTACATGTAGCATGCACTAATAAATTGCAAATGACAGTGATATTCTGGGCACAGAGCCTTTATTTCAGCCTCTCGGTTAACATTCACTCTTGGTAAAGGTTTGATTTTTCTACTTGCCTCTTTGTTACCAACTGTGACACTAATAGGGCTTAATTTCTCTTCACAATTCTTATAGACATATTTCTGGGCCAACTGCAAATATCTGTGAGACTGGAGGAGTTAATTAGGGTTGGCAAACTTTTCTCTGAAGCATTGCAAATTAGTTACTTCAGCTGCTTCATATTTCAAAGAAGGATCTAATCTTCATATAAAGTTAAACTGAAGGAGCTTTTCAATGTCTTCTGAAAGGCCTCCTCCCATTTGTGGGTGCTGCCCAAGCCAGCAGAAGGCAACTCTTTGTTGGCGGAACATCTTCGTTTGCAAGGGCTGCCTTAACAAAGTGCCACAAACCGGGTGCCTCCAACACCCGAAATGTATTGTTGCACTTGGACGACTAAAGTCAGAAATCCAGGCATTGGCAGAGGCCTTGCTCCTTCTGAAGCCCAGGGCTCTAGCAGCGGCTTGCGGTCGAGTGGCTAGCTCTGCCTCTGCCTCTGTCGGTCTGTCTGCCAAGTTTTGTCTCCATATGAGGACATCTGTCCTACTGCAGTAGACCCATGCTCTCCAGCTTGGACTCTTCTTAACTAGCAACATCTTGAAAGACCCTATTTCCAAATAGTGTCCCACTCAAGAACCAGGGGTGAGGAGACTTGAAGTGTCTCTTCTGGGGGCTACAGTCCAGCCCAGAAGAGTGGATGTGACATGGATGGATTAGGGTACAGGCAAGGAGCCTTCCTCTTTAGAGGGTTACTCGTTGCGCCGTCATGAAATGGCAGCTGGGTAGTGTGTGAGCGTGATGCTGCCTGCTCTAGCTCTGTGGGTCTGATTCTGACCCCTCCTGTGTTTTTCCACTTTGGGTGATCACCCAGGGCCACTCATTTGTCACCGACAGGAGCAGGTCCTCTGTGGTCAGGACCTTGGAGCAGTCTTGGCTTGACCGCTGTGATTGAGGGGAGCCGGCTACTAGGAGCTGAGCTTGCAGTTTCCCCACTCCCTGGCCTGTCGGGAAGAGTGGCCTTGTTAAGGAAGACTGACGGTGTGAAAACTGGTCATAAATCACAAAAGGACACTTTTTGATTGCACGGCCTGGCCAGGCTGAATCAGGCTGGGAAGGGAGATGTGAGGATATCATCATTTGAGAAATGTCTGTTTCATGAGGCTACTATACCTTTGCATAAAGCGTTACATGCTAGTTTCTGCCATCGTGAACATTTACCTTTTTTCCTATGATGTTTGAACTTTATTGCAATACCCTGCCTGTGTCAACATATATAGTATTGCAACAGATTTCCTAATGCTAATCCATTCTTGGTCATTGCATTTCCCCCCCCCATAATAATATAGGCAATTTGCTAGTATTTTATATAGGATTTCTGCATCTATGCTAATAAATGAGATGTGCTTCTCTTTGTGAGCTATCTGGTTGGGTTTAATTGTGTGTAGCAACAAAACCATAGAATTTTTATAAACTTTAATAAATGAATTTGGTAGTTATTGGTCCATTCAAGGTTTTAATTTCTTACTTAGGCCAACTTCATTAAAAAAAAAACATTTCTATGAAAGTGGAGACAGAACACATAAGCTAAAAAAGTGGCCATGTATAATTTTCTGACTCCATAACTATTAAGGAATTATTTCAAATGGCATGCGAAGATATTCACCGATTTGCCCCAAGTCAGTGGGCATGGGTGGTCCCAGATGTTTGGAGCCCAAATCCCTGTTATCTCATTTCTAGTCTCCACAATTAAAGAGACCGACTAGATGAGAGGGTAGTCCATGTACAAATGACTCCAAAGTCCTTTTTGACAATGCGTAAATGTGCACTTCTTAAGCTACTACTATCTGAGGAGCAGACAGCTCTTGCTGCTGCTGCTTCTTTACCTGTTTTATTCAGTTGTGGAGACAAGCATCACTTTTTACTGCTGTATCCTCAGCCTTTGACTCTGTGAATAGGAATCAGTTGTGAGCTACTCCTGCTTCTTCCCATTCCCCCAGAGCCCTGCTTTACTCCAGGTGGACCTTATTTCTTGTAGGAGCAAGCCCCTTAAATGATCTCTTGCCTATTCCTACTCTGTTAAAATTAACTGGCAACACCATAACGAGGGAAAATGTCAAAAATGCAAATATTATCATGCAATCATATGCACTCATGTGCAATCATTTGTAATCACATGTAATATGATAATGTAATCGCACGATCTCTACTGAAATAAAGATCCTAAGAGTTCCCTAATCGCTCTTAAAATGAACTCTGACCTCCTTGAGATAGTATGATAAGGGTGGCTCTGACATCTGGCCCCATCTGCTTCCCCAGTCTCACCTCACACCCTTCTTCCCGCAGTGGACCCCCAGCCACCTTCTTCCGTACATGCCCCTGGGTCTCTCATCTATCTGTCCCTTCATGGTACTTTCTCTCCCTGGACCATACTTCCCCTCTTCTCTCCTATTCATGTTTCTCTGAGCCTGATCCACTCCTGCTTATCCCGCAGGGTGCAGCTTCAATGTGACTCGATGTCTCTAGCCCCCACTCTCATTAGATTAGGTTCTGCTATTTGTTCGCATAGCGTCTTCACATGGACTGTCAGAAATATTCACACTGTTTTATTGTAATACATTGCTTAGGGTTCCAGGGTCCATGCAACTCAGTCATCTGTAAACTTCACAAAGTCAAAAGTCAAGTCTTTCTTGTTCAAAGCCCATAGCTGGACACCAATTGTTAGCCCAGTGCCTGGCATACAATAGAAAGTTAATGTTTGCTGAAAAAAAAATGTGATGGCAACAAGGCAAAAAGGATAAATAAAACTACAGGATTTTGCTGAGAGATCAAATAGAAGATGTGAACAAATGGAGCATCCTAGTCTCTGCCCATATGAGAAAATATTTTAAGAAGTTTGCTCAAATATACTTATTTAAATAACAATCACAGAAAATTATAGAATAAATTTTGCAATTAAGAAAAAGCCTTCTAAAGTATATCTGGGTGAAAAAAAACAAAAAAGAGAAAAAGGCATTTTGAAAAACCATGTGGAGGCATTAGAGTTAAACCAGATACTAAAGTGCGTAATAAAGCCAAAATAATTAAAATAATGTATTATTTGAGCAGGAATAAACGTAAAAAATTAATTTAATAGAAGAGAACCTTCAAAAATGATTTCAGGCACAAATAAAACTGGGTAAATATAGAATAGCCTACTAAATGTGTGTTGTGATAACTGAATAAACAACTGTGAAAGGATAAAATTAGATTCTCAAATCTTGTACATAAGAACGAACTATTTTACTATAAAAGCATTTATAAGTGAATTTGTACATTATCATTGGTTAGGACAGGGTCTTTAGGCATGATGCCAAAGTCAAAACCATACATTAAAAAGAGATAGATATGAATACATACATTTAAAAATATGGTAAAATAACATAAAGTTAGAACTTTATAATAATAATTTCAACTTAATCTACAGAAGTAATCTCAACATAAATATCAAAAACTGGATTAATATCCTTAATGGTTGAGCTTTCTTAAAATCATTGAGAAGACCAATTCAAAATAGAATAATACACCAATGGCAATCAATTTTAAAGTATGAAGTGAGAATACATAATTCATGGATGAAAAAAGTATTCGATCATGTGTAATCTGAGAAACATAACTAGAAATCAAATCAAATTCTGTTTTTTTCAACTAGACATTGATTGAAGTAAGAAATATCCAGTATTGGTGGGTGACATGGGAGACAAGTGGATGTGCTTCTGATCTGCTGGTGAAAGTTTAAATTGGTAGGATTTTTTTTTTTTTGTTGTTGTTGTTGTTTGTTAATTTTTTATTGAAAATATTTTATATTTTTCTTTCACTTTTTTTAAATTAGAGAAGTTGTAGGTTTACAGGAAAATCATGCAGAAAATAGAGTTCACACACACACAATTTTCCCTGTTATTAACACTTTGCATTATTGTGGTACCTTTGTTACAATTAATGAAACAATATTACTATAATATTACTAGTAACTATATTCCATAGTTTATATTAGGGTTCACTTTGTGTTGTAGAGTTCTATGACTTTTAAACATTTTTATTCTGCTAATATATATACAACCTAAAATTTTGCCTTTTAACGACGTTAAAATATACAATTCAGTAGTGTTAATTTATTCACCATGTTGTACTACCATAACCACCATCCATTACCAAAACTTCCCCATCATCCCAACAGGAACTCTGAATCAATCAAGCATTAACCACTCCCATTCCTACCCTGGCCCTTGGTAATCTGTATTCTAGTTTCTGACTCTATGGGTCTACAGTTTTGATGTTTTTGATGGTTGAGGTTCTAAGACTAAGAGTCTCTAAATATATATATATATATATTTTTTAATTTTTTGAAAAATTTATTTATTTATTTATTTTTTATTTTTTTTATTTTTATTTTTTTGATATGTAAATATATATGCATATATGTGTATTTGCTTACAAAAATGTTATTTATATATATATACATATACATATATTTTAAGAGGTGCTTAGATTACCTAAAATATTACACGGAACCTACTGGGATTCCCATGTTGCCCACCTCCCACACCTCCCACCACATCCAACACAAACATCTCCCACAGTGTGGCCCACCAACCTCAATGAACTTACACATCCTGGAGCCTTGCCACCAACCATAGACCACAGTTCACACTGTAGACCACACTCTCTCCCACTCAGTTATGAGTGGTGTGTGCTGATTTAAAATGGCCTGCATCCATTGCCACAACAGTACTCAGGACAACCTCCAACTCCCAAAGAAGCCCCTGTATTTCAACTGCTCATCCCCTCCCTACCCAAAAACTGTCAAGTGGCCACTGGCTCCACCTCATTGTTATAATTTCTTGCATTGCAAGAATCACCATATGTGAGCAAGAGAATACCATCAAGTCCACTCTAGTCCATAGTTCTTCCCCCAATCCAGAGGCGACTGGGATGGTGATGTCCACTCCAACTCCAAGTGAGAGAGGGCTTATATCCCATGGATATGGTGGGTGGGATGATCCTGCCTGCAGATGTAGGCCCTCTCCATTCCCTGGGATGGCCATTTCCCATCGTTGTCTCCTCACCAGGTGACTTGGATGAGTCCATTGAGCTGTAGGGTAGGAGTTACAGCTCCACCTAGATTTCATGCACACCTGGCACATAGGTAGGCGGGAGGCTCCTTTTTTTTTTTTTTTTTTTTTATTGATGACTACCCTTGTGAGTCTTTGCTCTTGTAAATGAGACTTAGCCTGCAGTTGTGGGGTGCCTAAGGGTTGCCACCTGTGAGCCTCCTTGTTGCTCAAATGTGGCCTCTCTCTAAGCCAAACTCAGCATATGATTGCATTACCTTCCCCCCAACATGGGACATGACTCCCGGGGATGAGCCTCCCTGGCAACGAGGGATTAATACCAAGTGCCAACTGGCAGCTTTTGCACAGTGGCAGTATCGTAGCCAATGAGGTTTATCCGAGGCACGATTATTGCTAATTGAAAACTTTTCCCAAGTGCCAACTGGCAACACAACTGGAAAAAGACCTTGAATAAAAGGGGGAAATGGTAAAGACAAATGAGTTCAAGTGGCTAAGAGACTTCAAAGAGAGTCGGGAGGTCATCCCAGAGGTAACTCTTATGCACACCTCAGTAGGAGCTCATAGAACATCTAAGTGCCTATCACCCCACTCAGTGGGGTTCCTGAGAGCTCTCGAGACACCTTGGTCCTATATAAGGGGGGATAGCCCCAGAGACTGATGCCTTATCAGTGGGTTCTATTTTGGAATCTGTGCTCCTGAGAGTGACAGAATTAGACTCAAATAAGTCCTCTCTGCACATGGTTCACCAGTCCCTTCTATTCAAACCTACATGTGATGCTGGAGTTTCTTAGGTATACTTCCAGAGATTGGTAGGATTTTATGAAGGACAATTTGGGGTTGTTCTCTGGGATTTCTCTCATTCCTTGGTCCATGGTTTTGAGGCTATTGGAGTGGGGGTGCAGAACCTTCTCATGGAAATACCATTGGTACCTAAGGAACTTGCTTCCTCTTGGGCATTTTCTTTCTGCTGGACAGTGGAATTTTTATTTTATTATAAACCATATATTCAATCAAATTTTGGTCTTTGATAGGATCTTGAAGTTTTAAATGCAAAAGCCAAGAATTTGGGGTTTGTTCTTCATCCTATGGTATTAAAAAACCTCCTTATGGGCTGTGATTGAGCCTGGTGGTCCAGCTCTCCTGATCAGAGCCTTGCAGGGTAACAGGGCAAGGGTGTGGGAAATGGATCACACTGATGAGCACAACTAAAATTGTGTGGATCCTTCCATGTTTTTTTTATAATTAGTATTGCACTCATGTAATTGAAAATGGAAATGATAAGACAGCATTGGCAATGACAATATTTCAAAATACGTAGGATGAAGCCAAAGCTGCTGCATGTTAGAATTTATAGATGCACCGCTTTGGTTATTACCTTAGGGCGATAGATTCCTCTATGTCAAACATAAGCAAGCTATGAACCAGCCCCATTCCAGGTACCTGGGATATATCCAAGACTCAAAGATCCTTAACTTCATAGAGCATTTTAGCTTATTCCTGGGCTTCTCACATTTGGAGGAGAGAAATTGCTTGCAAGAAAGTGTGACCGTAATTAGAAAGTAAATATAGAAGATTCGTTAAGAAGGGGTTAACTACATTCACCTTAGTGATCACAGTCGGAGGTGTAATTTGGGGCTCTCCTAGGAACAATCAACGAGGTACTGTATCACTGCTTCTGATTCAGAAAACACCAGGTGTCCCAATTTTTCTCTTCATCATTTCCCAGGTGAGCAGATGCAGTATGACTACCAGAGGGAAAACTACCAGTTCAGCCAGCGCTGCTGCACCCAAGAGAAAAGCCCTGACTTGGAGCCTGGAGTGGGATATGGTTCAGGAGAATCCCTATTCTCTTAAGCCTGCAGCTATTACATCACATTTATTTGAATAACCAGCACACTGACGATGCTTGCTTTGATTTTCCCCATGACAGAGAAAATAGAGGGAATACTGGCTGCATTAAAGGGCCCCATGAATTTCCAGCGAGGTTGTCTCATGAAAGCCCAGCTCCCAAGAGGCACTTGTATCCATGCATAAGGCTCAGGGAATCATCAAAGTGAACAAATGCATGTAACCACCACTCTGGGAAAAACAACAACAAAAAACACAATATTTCCAGCAACGGATATAAAATGTTTCTGAGAGGCACAGTGTGAAGACAATTCCCTGTTTTCTGAGGGCAAAGTCTGCCTGTATATAGAGTTTTGCACCAGAAAGGGAATGCTTATATTACTGCAGGAGGACCTGACACTGTGTGAGCTCCTCAAATGCCAGAAGAGCTGGCGGGTTGAAGCTTACTCCTAACGAACATGTAAGCAGGGAAAGAGGCAATCCCCTATGACCCCATTATATAGAGCTAACATGCTGACATGCCCTTACCCTGAGAATCTCTCTGTACACTTAGCCTAACTGCCCTATTGTATATTCAAGTATTCACATTGTTTTTTGACTCTTCCTCCCCAACCCTCAGCAGGTATGCTCCGTAAAAGTATAACATTTTGTTCTCAACTATAAGCCTAGAGACTAAAACAGTGCTCGGCATATAGTAGGAGCTCAATAAATATTCATTAATTTGGTGATGAAATTATAAAATGAATTTTTATCTTTTTCCATTTTGTGTGGAGCATGTTACAGAGCAGGAGAGTATATAATGACATGGGAAATGCTTCTGATATAAGAATAATGCAAAGAACAGGATCTACGGGTATCCCAACTAGATATGAACCCTGAAAGGAAATGCAGTAAGTATTATGCCTGAATATTAGAATGATTGTCCCTTGCTAGGGAAGCATTGCATTTTATTCTCTCCTCTGTGCACTTTTAAATTTAAAAAAATTTCTACAATAAGCATATGAAAGATAAAAGAACCAGAGAGCTATATTTAATCAATATACTTCAAGTAAAGTCTTATTCTGACAGCACTATTGCAGTCTGCTTGAGAGGTGTAGCCTAGAAGGATTTAACTTTACTTCATAAGTGATAGGAAATAACTTCATAGGTTTAAGCAGGGGATATGAAGTAAATTTTATTATAAATCATCTGAAAAATCAACTTTAATTCTGTATTTTCTTTGCTGCTATAGACATGTATATAGATTAGCACATATATATGTATGCATTTAAAAATATATTGCTTGTATGCTATTTATGACCATTTACCTTCAATCCAATGAATGTTTAAAAATTATTTAATTGAGGTAAAATAAATATGATCCCTAATTAGGTGTTTCACTCAGGGTCAAAAGTAGATCCTAATTGAGTTTTGCTTGTACTTAGCTAAATGTATCCCTGGATTAAAATTATTTTAATGATTGAAGTGATTTCTGTATCTTCTCCCCTCATGACTATTTTATCCTATTCGCTACATCTTTTAGCACTCATCTTTTTAATTGCTCCCCAAAACACATTCAATTTTTGGGTAATACTAATTGTAAAAAAAAGTTCTTGATTTTAACGAGTTGATCATCAACTCTCATATTAAAGCAAAAGAAAATAAGGAGATAAAATAAAATGCTTGCTGTTATGGGAGTGCGATCTTATTCGTAAGTACATATTGTTCATGTCCTGCCTACCTGAATTCCCAACACAAAGAACTCGGCAATCTATTGACTCAGAGCCTGGGTAGCCTGCTGGCCAAGAGCGTATTTTATGACACTTTTACACAGTTTCAATCCTCTTTAGTAAGAGTCTTTGCTATGATTGGCACTTATACCTCATTTACCAGCAGTGATAATTAGCTTAAAAACCAGTGAATCAGAAAGCAAGTCTCATATAAGGGTGGGGAAAAGTCAAATGAAATTAGTATCTTAATATTGTTGAACCACCTCCCATTTTAACAGCAAAAAAGGAAGCTGTCGATTAAACATTTTAACTGAGTCGTTCATTTATTCATTGAAATGTTCATTGACTACTTACAGTGTGTGAGGTGTAATGCTAAATTTATTTTAACATGTATTTCATGTTCAAATTGTTTTGGGACTATTGTGTGTTGAGTCAATCAAAAAAGGATATTTTTATTCCACCCATATGCAGGGAAGTTTTTGACATAAACATTTATTTACACAAAAGAAATATGCTGCTTACAATGCTCTGCAAAGGAATGCTGAATTATTCTTTGCACTTATTTAGGTCTTCTTGGGAAGTTCCATCTATATTTAGATAAATATAATCGTAATATACCATCTGCAAAAGAGAAAATTAGCATTATGCAAGAAACAGTAAATGAGCAGGGTATAGTTAGAGTAATAAAAATACTTAGAAACGTGCATATTGAGCAATAAATAAACTTCTCTGATATTTCCCACGAAGGAATAAATCTCAATGGTCACGAAGTGTATTAGGCAGCACATATTTCTAGAATCTATATTTCATTAAATAGCCATATTTCTCTTTGGTTATTTTTAAGATAGCTCCCTCATTGTGTAGTCCAATTAAAACTTTCCAACTTGAAATATGAGTGATTATGATTAGCTAATTTCCAGAGGCAGAGTGAATCACAGATTGGTAAAATAACATCTCTTACTGATTGGAAGTGGTTAAAACTTCAATTTTCAAGGATGAGTACACAATTTTTTTTTTAACTTCTAAATATGTCAGCCAAAGGTATAATTCCTGGGTACATCTTCTTTTGTCAAGTCCTAAAAAGTCAGCAGATTTCAGAAAGAAATTGTTTATATCACAAGGATGATCCATGATGAGAGTATTTGTTGCAAGGGAATAAACTACTCTTGGGAAAACATTCTTTTGTATTATAGAAAAAAATATAAATCTGTTAAATGCGTGGTGAGTTAGATTTCATTGCCTCTAAGGTCTCTTTATCATTCTATTGGGGAACGAATATTGAAATTCTGTAAAGGCACACCATGCAGGAGGGACAGATATTGGTGTATTAACCAGCCTCAACTGTTATCTTGAAAGTAATGATCTCTTGTCTGCGAGTGGAAATGAGGATCAAGAGCTATGAGCCTGGACTGGTCAAAAGTCACCTTCTTGCCTTTGTCTTAGCCCATGTGGTACCAAGAGTGGAGAGAAGAGTTCAAGATGTGGCTAGAAGATGTCTCTGAAATTTTTCATGTTGCAGGCCTAAACCCAGCTGGGAAACACCATGTAGAGCTATCCAGAACCTGGAGACACCCAATGCTACTAGGTCCTTCAACGCTCCTAGAGCCAAGCACAGTTTGATAGGATGGAGGATAGCTGGGACTCACTTGTCAAATTTGTTAGGCAACAAGAGAACAGAATTCTAAATGTGGCAAAGGGAAATACGGCCAAGTGTTATCAAAGGGAGAAATGGAACCCAGTTCAACTGCAGCAGGCATTACTGGGGCTACTTCAACTGAAATTGTGCTGCAGAAGAAACCAGACTGAAAGAATAATATTCTGCCTGCATGATGATCTAAAAACCTCTGAAAGTTTTCAGAAAGTTTACTTTTCTCTTACATAAGTGGGCAGAGTTGCAGCCTCAGGACTGGGTGTGTGGGCACTAACTGCAGAGTCCACTGGCTATTCAATTCTCCAGGTAGAGCATAAACAGTTTTGTCCATCTTGCTTTGCAGATAGTTGCAAGGTTCAGGCCGAAGAACAGGCACGTTCATTTTTAATGTACTGTAGTGGGTGGCCACAAACGGAATTATAGCCCTTGGCTGTTCTGTTACCATTTGTGTTTGTCTGAATGGGGTAGACCAGAGATAAGACATGGGACCGAAGAGAAAGTTGCCACCAGGGGCCCAGTGACCAGAAAAAGTGATTCCATTCTTCAAAGGGCATTAGAATACCTGGAGGACTTGTTATGGCTTAGTTTCCTGGACTTTATGCCTAGAGATTCTGATTCAGTAGGTTAGGGTGGAGGTCCATCAATCTGAATTTGTAGCAAACTCCCAAGACTTTGAGAACCACTCAAAGTAGTTTCCACTCACGCAGTGTTTCCCAGACTTTAGTGTGCATCAGAACCACCTGGAGGGCTTGGTAAATACCCACAGAGTTTCTGGTTTAGTAGGAATGGGGTGGGCCCCAAGCACTTGCATTTCTAGCAATTGCCCAGCTGGAAAGGGAAGCACACAATGAAACCCACTGACCTAGAACATGACATAGGTACCTAGCTCAGCCTATCCATGGAAAGGAACAGTGTCCAGCTCAAGGCATGGCTCAGGAAAGCAGAAGTACCCATTCTTTTATTTTGGATGGGGGCAGGGCCTTTCTTGACAAAATACTCTTGTGCTGCAAATGTGATTCTACTCAGGCAGAAGATGAGGTTGCCTGAGGGGAGAGTTTGGAGCCACGGGACAGCCACCTGGTCAGTCCATGCCAGTGTAAGCTTCATGCGGTTGGGTCCTCACACCAAGGAAGACCAAGTCCAGACCTCCAAACCACCCTTCTCTGAGAGTTACTACCCATTCCTCTGACAGAAAAGATCCTTAGGAGACTTCTGCTGAGGGAGGGGGACCTCTGCTTGACATAGTCATTCCCAGACATAGGGGAGGTCCAGGTGTGAATGGTGTGCTGAGCCCTGGAAGGTGTGCTGAGAATCTCCCTGCATTTAATTGATGGAGCAAAACTGGAAAGAAATTCAACGCAGTTAATTGCAACCTTGCAGGTCAAGTAAGAGGGTTGGGTATTGAGTCAGGCGAGGAAGGTAGGACACCAAACTGCTGGCTGAGGTGCCAGGCCATCTATGAAGGCTTAAAAAAGTAGAGGCTACATACCAAGGAAGGGGAAGTCTTGCTGCACTGACATTGACACTGCAGAAGTGATTCCCGCTTTGGGGAGATGAGAACGGCACTTCAGATGGAGATGGACCCATCACAGGCCCTGGGGAGGCATTCCCCAAATGGTGTAGTTCTGTTCCACACGTCAAAGCCACAGGTACTCAGGGATTCTCCTGGGAAACTATTGGAAACTTCTTAGATGTTGTGTTTGCCTTCTACTTACCTACAACTTAGAGCACTTTCACATGTCCCAGTAAGAAAGAGAATAAGAGCATAAAACAATGGTGCTGGTCTCCTTTGTTCAACAGCGCCTCATGAAAACACCACACACTTGACTTCTGGCGTGGCAATGGGCACCGGTGGAAGGTTCTGGCTGGTGTGCAGCATTCCACTCCACGAAACTCAACCTGACACACCCTGCAGGAGCCTGGCTACAGGGCTGCTTCTGCAACAACAGATGCCCTTTCCTGCCCCACTCAGACTTGCTATTCCTTATTTTGCTCTTTCCTCATCCCTAGAGGCAGAGTACCCTCCTATTAATGTCAAGATTATAATGATTATAAAATAATCAGCCATTTTGTTTACATTATTATCTGAGAGCAAAAGATGAAAGGATGATTTCACCGATGGAGCCCTATTAACCATCTCCACGTACAACCTGAGCTTGAAGTGACAAGATAAAACTTTCTTCCTTCATGGAGTTTAGTAATTGAAATTACAGGAAACTGGAGCGGAGAGTCTAAATGAAACGACACTTATTAAAGGAGAGGTAATTGAAATCAGGACACTCAAGGATGCTTATCAAATATGGTAGACGCTCATTAATTCAGTTCCTTCATACAAAAAAAAAAAAAAAAAAAAAAACCTACAGGGCTCTTAATTATTAATATATTCAAATATTATTTTTCTGAAAATTAGTCATGATTGAGAGAAAACCTACCTAAAGCAAAAAATGTGTAAAAATATTCAAACTTAAACATTTATAAGAAGGCTCTTAACTTCTAGGAATAGAAATTTAAATTTATAAATTAAAAGTCCTTGATGCTTATTATAAATTTTATATAAAGTCTGAACAATCAGTTCTGTCTTTTATAACTTTCCTGATCTTATTCACTAGGTATTTCCCACATTTTATTTCTTGGAGTAGTTTCCATTAGGAATTACGGAAACTACCTTTAATAATATCTTCTAAAATGTACTGGATTCTTTCAGAGTTGTTTCTCTCTTTTTGCCTAAAACTCAACTTCCTCTCTTCTTCCAACCTGCTTTTCTTACTGAGTTTCCTGCCTCCACTTTTGGCCTCTTCAATCTTTAGATTGCTCAAGGCAGAAACCTAGTATTATTGTGGAACTCTTTCTTTCACATACCTCTTAATAATAATTTAGTCCTTAAATTCAATAAATTCTACCACAGACTCAAATCCTGCCTGAATTCTTGGTTTCATCATGTCTAATTGAAGATATTCCATGATCCTTTGAAGTGTCTCTCTAGCTGCCACTGGGATTTTCCCCTTTTTACTTTGCCCACAAACACACATACATTGGATTTATTGACTTGCCAGCTTATATGCCAATCTGACATGATACTTCCCTACTTACATTTCAGTAAGATCTCCTCATTGCCTAAAATTTTAAGGACTGAATTCCTTAGGATGATCTATTGAACCTCTTGTCAAAAGATCCTGTTTTATAGTTTACCTTTTGACTCAGATGTCTCATGGAGTCCATAAATACAATCTCCCCTTGTGCCTTTTGAATTGTCTGCTTTCCCCAGTCATACCTGGCCGCCTCAGAGTTTTGCATGTACTTGATCATTTCTGATGTCTTTCTCCTATTTTCAAATTCCCTGTTATCTTTCAATAAACAATTCAAACCATCATGTCTTTTCCCATCTGCTCCCCAGGACAAGCCAACTGAGACGGACTCTTCTGTAGCAAGTGAATGCAATATCCCTACATGTCACTATCCTTACCTTTAGGGAAGTGGGAGGAGGTAGATAAACTGGGGAGTGTGCAGAGGATGGTAAAGGAACTTGAAACTTTGTGGTTAATTAAATAAGAGTTGAAGATACTGAGGAATGTCCAGACTGGCCAAGAGAGTCATCAGAGCCATCTGCAAGTACTTGACAAGGGTGTCAATTTTAAAATAACTATTCTGTGTAGCCTCGGGAATCAGAAGAAGCCATAGAAAGAGATGTGCCATTTGCTCTCCCTTGTATGTCCTGTATTTGGAAATAATATTGGCCTCTAAAAGTTGAATTAAAAAAATCGACATCTACATATGTAACGTCAACAGGACAATCTGTTAGCTGAAGGCATCAATGTATTGAAAGAAAGAATATGTCGATAAAAGTAGAAATCATTAAATCATGGGCTACTGATAAAGGGATAATTACAGTGACAAAAGTGGCCAACCAAACTCTTTACAGGGGAAATATTACCCTGCCAGGTTAATGTCAGTATCCAGTCAGGCTTGCAGTAAGATCTCAATTTTAGAGAGTTGCAAGAAGTTATCAGAGACTAGTAATATTACATTTTGATCTAATAATTTAACTATCCCTGTTGTGGCTGTGTTGATAATCAACCTTTATGAATATCAACAAGTGTTGGTGTTCCTAAAGATTTAATTTACTTTGGGGAGAGTATGTACTGCTTAAACTGACACAAGTGTCTAATCTACCTAATAATTAAAATTCAAATTTTAAATTACAAATTGTTTTTGTCAATCAGTGTCATATGACTTTGGATAGAATGAACAAGCATCTGGGAATCTTATCAACCTGGGACACTGATGAAGTTAATTGTCTAAGAACAAAAATAGAAGGGGGAAACCATGAACAGCTGAGGATTAACAAAACAAATAGGGCCACCATACAAAGACTAGCCAGGACGTTCTAGAAGGTAACTCTATTACTCAGGGTTCTCTTGGGAAACAGAATCAACAGAAGATATCTGTCAATAATATGAGATTTTATAAGAGTCTCTCATGCAATCGTGGGGATGCACAGGTCCAGGTTCCACAGGCAGGCTGCAAGCCAGGGGATCCAATGAAAGTCCGATGAAAGGTCCTTGATGAGTTTCTGGGAGAAGTTGGCTGTCCACAGATGAGCCGGGAAATTCTCTCTGAATGTTGAAATCACTTCCCCTTTTAAGGCATTCAACTGATTGGATAAAAGCATCACCCATTGCTGATGCAACCTCCCTGATTGATGCAGATGTAATCAGCCATACAGGCAGTAAACTCACTGGTGATTGAAATCCATAAATGCTCTTGTATTACAATTAGCCCAGTGCTTGCTGGACCAAACACCTGGACACAATTACCTGGCCGAGTTGACACATTAGCCTAACCATCACAGTCCACCCCTTGTCAACTCTGCAACCATACCCATTACCCTAAACCATACTTAGTCTCTAAGTAAAAACAACAGACAAGCATACATATATATTTCTGCCTAACAATGTTCAACTCCCCTGTGTACAACTGGAAGCACATTAATTCCCCACAATATAGGGTGCAAGTCCTTGGGTAATATTCATTCTTAATCTTGACATCCTTAAATATTATGACGTGGAATTAATACAGCTTTTCATATGATAGGGGAAAAGGTTGGGGAAGAAAACAAGAAATTCGTTTTGTGTACATATACAATCATACTCATAACGAAACAAGGAAGGAGGGTTCATGACCATTACAGTCCTTGTTTCTGTAACTGGTCGTGTGGTTGAAGTTCATATTTATCACTACCTTCTTCCACTACCCATTCCATGTTCCCGTTACCTTCAGCAAGCACTTCAGCTGGCCATGGTTCTTTGCTGGTGGGGTGACCCAAACTTTCATTCCCGAAGATTCTGGACCATTGTTAGTCCTGCTTGAATTGGTTGTAATTTTCCATTGACTTTAATCACAGGGCATGGCTGTACTAGGAGACACCCTAGAAGATCCCCTGCATTTCAGGCAAACTCTTCTTTACTCCCATTATGTAGATGTAGTCCTATTTCCCCTTGATAGTCAGGATCAATCACCCCAGCCAGTACAGTAATTTCCTTCTTTGCCTGTTGATTCACAAGTAAGAGGAACCCAAAGTGGCCAGGTGGCAGTCTTAACTTCTAGTTCAATGGAATCATTGTTGTGTTCCCTGGTGGCAGCACTCCTTCTTTTGGGACTAAAACCTGTAGACCAGCAGAGCTTAAGGTTGCAGAGACAGGAGGCAAAAATTTCCCTAGTGGGTCACTAGGGGTAATAGTGAGTGGTGCCACTCTCATTTCCACCCCTTGATTCCTGGACCCGTGAATCCTGGTTATGGGACAAACAGCACCACAGAGAGGATGCTGATTTAGAGCATACACAGCCTCCTGGAGAACATTGTCCCAGCCCTGCAAGGTATTGCCACCTAGTTGGTGCTATAATTGAGTCTTCAAAGGGCCATTCCACTATTCTATTAATCCAGCTGCTTCAGGGTGATGGGGAACGTGGTAAGACCAGTGAATTCCATGGGCATGTGCCCATTCCGGCACATCACTTGCTGTGAAATGGGTTCCTTGATCAGAAGCAATGCTGAGTGGAATGCCATGGTGGTAGATAAGACATTCGGTAAGTCCATGGATGGTAGTTTTGGAAGAAGCATTATGTGCCAAAAATGCAAACCCATAGTCAGAGTATTCCAGTTAAAACAAATTGCTTCCCCTTCCATGGTGGAAGTAGCCCAATGTAGTCAACCTGCCACCAGGTAGCAGGATGGTCACCTTGAGGAATGGTGCCATATCGGGGGCTGAGTGTGGGTCTCTGCTGCCTCCATCCCTACCTCCATGGCCACTTTGTTCATGAGCCCATTGGGCAATGACAGGAAGTGGCTGGGGAAAGAGGCTGAGCATTAGCCACAGAGCGGGTCATCTTATCCACTTGATTATTAAACCCTTCCTCTGTTGAAGTCACCCTCTGGTGAGCATTCATGTAGGACACAAATATGTTCATGTTTTTTGCCCACTCAGAAAGGTCTATCCACATAGCTCTTCCCCAGACCTCCTTGTTACCAATTTTCCAATCATGTTCCTTCTAAGTCCCTCACCATCCAGCTAAACCATTGGCAACAGCCCAGGAATCAGTGCACAAACACACTTCTGGCCATTTCTTCTTCCAAGCAAAATGAACAACTAGGTGCACTGCTTGAAGTTCTGCCCACTGGTAGGATTTTCCCTCACTGCTATCCTTCAAGGATGTCCCAGAAAAGGGCTGTGGTGCCGCAGCTGTCCACTTTCTAGTGGTACCTGCATATCATGCAGAACCATCTGTAAACCAGGCCCAAATTTTCTTATCCTCAGTCAATTGATTGTAAGGGACTTCCCAACAGGCCAAAGCTGTGGGCTGGGAAAGAGAAAGTAACATGGAAGGGGTGGTGACCATGGGCATTTGGGCTACTTCTTCATATAACTTACTTGTGCCTTCAGGACCTGCTCGAGCTCTATCTCGTATATACCACTTCCACTTTATTATGGAGTGCTGCTGTGCATGCCCAACTTTATGGTTTGGTGGGTCAGACAATACCCAGCTCATAATAGGCAACTCAGGTCTCATGGTAACTTGATGGTCCATGGTTAAGCGTTCAGTCTCTACTAAGGCCCAGTAGCAAGCCAAAGCTGCTTCTCAAATGGGGAGTAGTTATCTGTAGAGGATGGCAAGGCTTTGCTCCAAAATCCTAAGGGTCTGCATTGTGATTCCCCTATAGGGACCTGCCAAAGGCTCCAGAAAGTATTTTTATTTGCCACTGAAACTTCCAGCACCATTGGATCTGCTGGATCATATGGTCCAAGTGGTGAGTGCAACTTGCACAGCAGCCTGGACCTATTGCAGGGCTTCCTCTTGTTCCAGTTCCCAATCAAAACTAACAGCTTTTCTGGTCACTCGGTAAATGGGCTGGAGTAGCACAGCCAAATGAGGAATGTGTGTTATCTCCAAAATCCAAAGAGGCCAACTAAGCATTGTGCCTCTTTTTTGGTCGTAGGAGGGGCCAGGTTCAACAGTTTATCCTTTACTTTAGAAGAGATATCTCAACAGTCCCCACACCATTGGACACTTAGAAATTTCACTGAGGTGGAAAGACCCTGTATTTTTGTTGGATTTATCTCCCATCCTCTCTCACACAAATGCCTTAACAATAAATCTAGAGTCTTTGCTACCTCTTGCTCAGTAGGTCCTATCAACATGATATCATCAATATACTCGACCAGTGTGATGTCTCATGGGAGAGAAAGATGATCAAGGTCCCTGCGGACAATATTATGACATAGGGCTGGAGAGTTGATATACCCCTGAGGCAGAACAGTGAAGGTATACTGCTGGCCTTGCCAGCTGAAAGCAAACTGTTTCTGTTGGTCCTTACTAATGGCAGCTGAGAAAAAAGCATTTGCCAGATCAACAGCTGCATACCAGGTACCAGGGGAAGTGTTGATTTGCTCAATCAATGATACCACATCTGGGACAGCAGCTGCAATTGAAGTCACCACCTGGTTAAGTTTACGATAATCTACTGTCATCTGTTTTCTGCACAGGCCAAATAGGAGAGTTGAATGGGGATGTGGTGGGAATCACCACCCCTGCATTCTTCAAATCCTTGATGGTGGCACTAATCTCTGCAATCCCTCCAGGAATCTGGTATTGTCTTTGATTTACTATTTTGCTAGGCAGGGGCAATTCAAGATGCTTCCACTTGGCCTTTCCAACCATAATAGCCCTCACTCCACAAGTCAGGGATCCAATGTGGGGATTCTGCCATTTACTGAGTATGTCTATTCCAATTATACATTCTGGAACTGAGGATATAACCACAGAATTGGTCCGGGGACCCACTGGACCCACTGTGAGATGGACCTTAGCTAAACTCCATCGATCACCTGACCTCCACAAGCCCCTACTCTGACTGGTGGACCACAGTGATGTTTTGGATCTCCGGGAATTAATGTCACTTCTGAGCCAGTGTCTAATAATCCCCGAAATGTCTGATCATTTCCTTTTCCCCAATGCACAGTTACTCTGGCAAAAGGCCGTAGGTCTCCCTGGGGAAAGGTGGGAGGAAGATTAACAGTATAAATTTTTGGCAGTTTAACAGGATCCTTTCCCAAGGGGACCTGGCCTTCTCCTCATTCAAGGGGCTCTGGGTCTGTAAACTGTCTCAAGTCTCGGAATTGATTAAGGGGCCGTGATTCTCTGCATTTGTAATTTGAGTTCAGGTTTTTTTTCACTCAACCTTGAACTCTTCTGCTTATACAGATCCAGAAGAAATTTAGTAGATTGCCCATGTATTTCACTTCTTTTTACCCCATGATCTATTAGCCAACGCCATAACTCCATGGGACTCAGACTATTCTGTGTGCTGTTTTGAATCTGTCTTTCATTGTGGTAGCCACACCCACCTTGCCTTTGGCGATTAACTGTGGATTCTTGACTTTTACCGGACCAAGATCCGATCACCCAAATAATGTTTAAGGATTCCAATTCCATTACAGCTCTCCCTACAGTAATATCTGGACTGCAGCGAAGAGCAGCCACCAAGCTCTTCAGAGAAGATGGAGTTACTCTTACAAATTTTTTCCTCACAGTCCTGGTAAAAGGTGTGTCCTCTGGACATTCCTGGGGTGGGTGGGTAGGTCTCAAATGGTAAA
Organism: Tolypeutes matacus; assembly: GCA_026826555.1. NCBI lineage: Eukaryota > Metazoa > Chordata > Mammalia > Cingulata > Chlamyphoridae > Tolypeutes > Tolypeutes matacus. The sequence goes on along the minus strand of JAKSZT010053798.1, from coordinate 11,409,269 downwards.
TCCATTCCAGCATTCCAATGCCTCTAAGCCTTTGAATTCCTTAGAATGAACTCTCTCCTTCATTATGGATAGAGGATCCATTTGTTTTATGAAACTATCATGATACTCTCTGACTTTCAATATGTAAATATATATAAATACATGAAAACACTTGACTACTGATAACCCAGCAGAAATAATTTCTTTTTGCATATTTCAAGCTCATCTTAGGCCCAGCTATAATTTCACACTCTGTATTTCACTAGTCCTCCCCACAGTCCTGCTACTAAAATGTAAAGCATTCACATCACATGCAAGTATATTAAAATTTATAAAAGGCAGTCATCAATTGCATCACACACAAAGATTTTGATTGAGAATATGTGGGAATATTTCTCCTTTTTAAGGGCAAATTCAGATCAGAGTTCTCAAATGAAGACATGGGGATCGTGTCATAACATTTAGGGTGTGTACAGACTGATATAAAGCTATATAAAATATATGACTAAAGCATCAAGAAATAGAGAAACAGAGAAGAAAAGGAATCCACTGGGTGGTAGATAGAATATATTCAAATAAACATTTAGAAAATGTGTGCACACAGTCCAGTGAACATGGAAGAAGCACCCGATTTGAGTCTGTGCTTGATGAGCCAGAGTTCATTCACTGAAAAGAAGGAGCAGCTCATTCCAATAAGGCGGCCTGGATAATCTTGTACAGGGTTAAGGAGATGAGAACATGTGGTACAGTCAAGAACTTCTAATAGTTCAGGACCCCTAGAATGGTAAAGTTGAGTGGAAGAAAGGAAGGAGGTGAGGCGAGATTGGTAGGCAGAAGCCAAGGCATGGAGCACTTTGATGCAAGAGATTTTAGATTTTATTCAACAAGCAAAGGAGATACATTAAAAAATTTTGAGCAGGCAAGTGGCATTTTGGGGTGTTTTTAAATGGAGAGATCAATAGGACAACAACAGAAAGATATATTTGTTTTTCCTGTTAATTTTTGTTTTCTTGTTTGCTTTGTTTCTTTCTTATGTAGTATATAACCATTGGGGCTGTGGTACTTTGCTATATTTTTCACACTTATTCATTCTCCTCTTCCCCGATAGGAAGAATTAACTTCCCAGGCCATCCATGTTGGGCCTGGCCATATGATAGGCTTTAGAAAATGGAGTCTGAATGGATATGATACATGTCCCACCTGCAAAGAAGCTTTAAATGCCACTGTCGGCTTCAGTTGAGCTTGTTGTGTCTTTGCCCTTTGCTAGGAGAACACTATATTCCAGGTTGGGGCAGCTCACTCAGCCTGGGTGCTGGCATAAGAAAAAATGTGGTCGACCAGACAGATCAACACATAGCTTTCATGTACTGTGAAAGAGAAATTAATATGTTTGTGTTGAGCACTGAGATTTTGGGAGTTTTGTTACTGTAGCAAAGTATAACTAATTCAGGGACTATGTGTTCTTTGGGAGCAGAAAACTTATATTTCTATTCCTAGACCCCTTTTTTGTGGTGTATCTTAAAAAGAAATTTTCAGAAGAGGAGTACACTAAAATGAAGACTTAATTTGAAGGTAGAGGATTTTTTAAAGTGTCTTCCCCTTTGGAACCCAAACCAGGGACCTGGTAGTTTTTCCGGAAGACTAGTTTTGAATGACTGTTCATTTGCAGAATGGCTTTTCTTATCTTCCCTTTGTATTCCCAACTAATGACTTTAGAATACCTTCCTGGAATTCTGCATTTTTCTCTTTCTCTTGTTAGATATCTTGACATTCCTAGCCCAATTTTTGCCCTTTTTTGAGAGAGTGTTTCAGGGACTAAAACATTGTGAGGTGTGAGAAGTCTGCAATGATGATGAATGATCAATGTTATAACAGCCACATGCTTAGAAAACGAGAAGCAACAGAATCTTCTCCATCTGCCTCTTCTTTTCTCTTCATTCTGTGACATGGGCTTTTGTGGTGGAAAGAGGTAAAATTTAGACAAGATGTGTTATCGGTTCAATTATTGCCCTCAAAAAGATATGCTGTGGTGTGTTGGTGAAGGGGTGTTGTATGGGAATTCTATACATGTGCATGATTGTTTTGTAAGTTCACAACCTCTGTAATAAAAATATATTTAAAAAATAGTAGGATGGGTTGGTGGAAAATACACCAAACCTAAGATATGGACGAGAGTTCGTAGTAATATTTTGATGATGCTCTTGCATAGTTTGTAACAAAGGCTTCACAACAACGCAAGGTGTTGGTGGAGGGGTGGTGTATGGGACTCCTGTATGATATAATGCAAGTTTATTTTGTAAGTTCATAACTTTTACTATGCACTTATTGTATATATATGTTCATGTATGAATGATATAGGTCAATTTTAAAAATATATTAAAAAAAAAAAAAAAGATATACTGAAATCCTAGTCCCTAGTACCTCAGGATTTGACTGTATTTGGAAATAGGGTTGTTACAGAATGAATTAGGCAAGTTCCTATGAGATCTTACTGAAGTAGCCTGGGCCCTAATCCAGTAAGACCATATCCTTCTAAGAAGGGGAGAGGAGACACAGATGAACATAGGGAAGGCATTCATGTGATGCCTCAGGCTGAGGTTGAGCACCAAGGATTTTGGGCACCTCCAGGAGCCAGGAGAGCGGCAAGGGATAGATTATTCCCACCAACGTCAGAGGGTGTGTGTCCCTCCTGACACCTTGACTTCAGATTTTTACCTCCAGCACCGTGAAACAAGACATTTCTGTGGTTTTGAGCCACCCATTATGGCAGCCCTAAGAAAAGGCTGAAGACCATATTTTAACAATTGTAATGAAAATCCTTTTTGGAAAAATTCCTTTGATGTCTTGAATCAGACTGGTCCCTGCCGCTGTGTCATGGCAGATCCCTGGGATTTATCGTGGTCCCTGAAGGAAAGGTTCTGGCTTCAACACAGGGCTAGACTCATGAAAACCATCCTTTACACACTTTCTGAAGTGAAAGTATTCTATTTCTCTTAATGGCAATTTTAATAATAATAACAATGACAATAGGGCTAGCTGTCATTGCTGAGCTTGCATATGTGGATTTGCATACATTATCTCATTCAAACCTCAACATTCTTAAGGACAGCTGTATTAGTTAGCCAAAGAGGTGCTGATGCAAAGTACCAGAAAGATGTTGGTTTTTATAAAGGGTATTTATTTGGGATAGTAGCTTATAGTTACAAGGCCCTAAAGAGTCCAACTCAAGGTTACTTCCTCACCAAAGTCTGTTGCCATGTGTTGAAGCAAGATGGCAGGTGATATCTGTGAGGGTTCAGCCTTCCTCTTTCCTTTTAAGGCTCTGTGGGCCCAGCTTCTTCCTATCTCAACTGGAGGCTGGCATAGGCTCAGCTGCTCTGTTCTCTTCAGCTGTAATCTATCAGGCAAATGGCTCATCTCTCTTCCTGGGGCTGCAGGATCAAAACTCTCTCCTCTTCTGTGACTATGGAGCGCTCTTCCTCTGTGTGTCTTCTCTGTGTATCTACTTCTGTGTGTGTCCATTTATATAGCCCACAAGGGGAGCAGGGACTCAACCCTGAGTTACACCCTACTGACATGGTTGAATCAAAGCCCTCATCTTAACAATTTAATAAAAGACATCCCAGCTGAATTTAATACAATCAAAGGGGATCACACCCAGATGAACGGAGTAGTTTACAGACATAATCCTCTTTTTAGAATTCATAAATAATCTCAAACTGTCACAATAGCTATCCCCATTTTCCCTAGCATTCCCATTTTATAGGTAAAGAAACTGAGGTTGAGAAGACTAAGTGACTGGCTTATTAGCACTGCATCGAGGTTTTGAATGTTCTGCTGATGTTCTTACCCACTATTACTTCCAATACATGCTATAAGGCTTCTACAAGGTCACATAATAATTCTAGGTAAGAATATGGTTTGAGGTCTACCATTACTCCATCCACCAATTTTTGTTTCTAATTTCTAATTTCTTTTCTCCTTGAGCTCACATTTGGGTCATTAAAAAAAAAAATCAAAGTTTATTGAGCACACTTCCTCTGTAGTGACAGATGTTAGTACTATATCTAGACTGAAAGTTACAACTTCATTGGATTTCCAGATTCATTATGTATGTGGACTTAGTTATTAGGTATGACTCTTTTCCAAATGAATTATATCTTGTAATTGAGAACATTTTGTGTTCATGAGAATTAAATCATTTTTGTTATTTAATTTGCAAGACATTTCCTCATTAAAAGAAGTGGGCCAATAAGGCCAAAAACACCTCGTTTCACAGAGCAGATTAAAACAGCTGTCACGTCACAGGACAGACCTTGGGAGACACTGCACTTTTTATGGCCATATAAACCAGTAAGCACCCAGACACTGAAATGTACATGGGCACCTGTTAGAACATACATGCTCTCCCTGAAACAACTGGCATTTACCTTGTTTTTGTCTGCTTTTACTTCAGATGTGAAATAGCAAGAGCGGTATCTATTTTCAGGAGCTTTAATTTCCAACACAGAAATTTACTTTGTATATTAAATTTTGGAAAATTTAAATGAGGAATCTTATCTTAATCATTGTCCAACTTACAATTACTACAGGTGTTTCAATTCTTGAGGTACCAGGATATGTTGTTTTTTTTTAACACAAATAAACAAAATTGCATATTAGTCCAATTTTAAGTTCCTTTTCTCACATGTATTTGTATCGCTGACGCAATTTGAGTATGCAGAAAATTTACGGGGACAGGAACTTTTATTATACCAAAAGGAAATGAAAAACTTTGTTCTTTTGTATTGCTAAAATTTTATAGTCCTCTACTTTCTCATTATGTCCAACTGCAGAAACATAAATGATTACTCAAGTTTTGTTCAGTTACATACCCCACTATGTGCTACTTCCTGCAACTGCAAAACTTATGAAATAAAACCCAGGTGCCTTCTCTTTGGGGACATAGCTATTTGGATATCAACAGAGTCTAAATAATATAATTTATAAGTGTTTTAAAGGACTTCCAAGTGCAGCTCTATTACTCTAACTGGCTGTGTCTTCTGTACTACTGAATTCTCAAAGCTACCGTTCTATAAAAATGCAAAGTAAATAAGAAAGTATGTGCCTATTTTCCCTTCAAATTACTTCTGTGTTATTCTCACTGAGCTGATTTTTGGGCAGAGTAAAAGTGAGTGCGAGAAAAGACCTAGAATAAATGAATGTGTGAAAGAGAGAGAGAGCCAGAGTATGAAAGGAAGGAGCTATGTAAGTTACACGGCTTTTCATATATTTGCATCTCTAAACTCAGGATGCAACTGGCAATTGTTGGATGTCACAGTTCTCACTGGCCAGGCAATAGTCACAATCAGGGCGTGCAGAGTTTCTTCTCTTTCCTAGTGACCCAAGTGAGGTGCAGTGCTTCCATTCTGCAACATTTTAAAGAACCATTTGAAGGACCATGAGTTCTCGTTCTGTTAAGATCAAAAAAATGAAAACATCAGAACTTGCAGGAGGGTGTCAGTAACGTGAAAGAAATTCCCAGAGATAATCGTGAAGCACTTTTGTGACATAATGAATGACCTCTCGATGGCAAGGACAATATTGTGTGTAAATAAGAGCATAACAAGTATTAGTTGAAAAATTATTTAGAAGAATTGACTTCTGAAGGTGAATAAGTTCAGGGATAACTTAATTCATTTTGCTTATGTTTTATTTCTTATATATGTACAAGGCTGATTTTTTAAAATAAAAACTAATTTAAAAGGGCTGTTCTAATAAATATGAAATAAAACTTGGGTTATAAAGAAGCAGTGGCATCGTTTAATTTGCAGTGTTTTCTCTTTCTCAGCCACACATAAACTAATGTTGCATTTATATTTAAAATGATAATATGTATTTGATTTTACTGGAATTTAACTTAAAATAGAAAAAAGTGAAACTATAGAAATTTCTAAATTTCAAAGGAAGCTTCATCAGCAGAAATACCGGTATTTAAAAGATAAGGATGAATAGATGATTAAAAGTTAGTTTGACATCATTAAGATTTTTAATCAAATTCCATTTTTAGATATAGATGTTTAAGACATTTGCCCAGTGTCTTTTCTTCCTAATTTACTGAGGATATTAGTACCACTTCCTGAAGTGAAAGTATTATATTTCTCTTAATGGCAATATGCAAAGAGCACTGAACTGAAGTCACATCCTAAATTCCAGTCTTGGAAACCAATTAACTTCAAGAGCTTTGTTCATTATTTTCGGACAGCTTTTCTTTCTCCCAATAAAACTTATTTTTTTTTTTTTTTT
>JAKSZT010053798.1:11357013-11398005 GCA_026826555.1 Tolypeutes matacus | reverse complement strand
ACCTTCCCCATGACCACCAAACATCCCATTAGATCTTGACTGTTCCCTTCTCCCCAGCCCCCCAGGGCCCATGATACCCCCCTCTCCTAACCCATGGAATGTCAAGATTCACAGTTACATGCCCTGGGGATTTGAACCAGCACTTCCTAATCCATCCACCCCCCAGTGCTGTACCACCAAACCTATGTTTTCTGTGCCATTTACCATTTATTTGATTCTCCATTTCTAATCAGCTCTCAGCCTATACTGATGCTGCTGAGCCATGGACCATACCTTGAATATCAAGGCCTCAGAAGATCATAAAAGGCTTAGAAAATGTCCATATTCACCTATCTTTTAACACACCCTTGGTCTGGAGACTTCTACTCCTGACTATTTTAAAAACCTTGGGCCACCTCTTGGTATTCCCAATTGACCCTAAATCCTTTAGTCTTTCTAAAGTACGATAGTATGTTTCTAGAAGTCCTTTAGGGAAACCAGATTATAGATGTTTCACAGTATTGACTCAGTCAATGTCTGTCTAGTCAGCTCTAGACAAATACTAAGTGTGCAAAATTAATTTTACCTCATTTCATGAAAAACTTCCCATTGATGACTCTCTTAGTAAACTCCCAAAGAGCTCCATGCCATTGGAATGTCAGTTTTCCTCCCTGCCAAATCCTTCTCCTAACAAACTATTCATAACTTTGGGTAAATTTAAATCAAGTACCTCTTTCAAGGATATTCCTAAAACTTTCATTTCTTTTTACTTAATTGTGGATCAAATTTTTCTTTTTCAGTAGGGAAGTTATAATTTTTGTCAAATGTGATATTAATTGTTAATACTTATTAAATATTTTTATCTGAGAGACACTGGGTTTACAGTATCTCACAATATAGCATTTAATCCTTCAACAATATATTGAAGTAGATCTTATTATCTCTGTTTTAGAAAAAAAGGAACTCAGGCTTAGGGATTTAAAATAGCTTAGGAAGGCCATTTGATTAGCAACTAGCTGGGCCAAGATGCATACCTAGAACCTTCTGACCGAGATTGAAGCTCTTGACCATCACACTCAATGCCTCTATGTAGCAAGTCATCCATTTGACTTCTGTGGTTTGGGTTTCTCAGCAAATTCTGGAGTTCTAGAGACATATCTGAGGAATATCAGTCTTGTGCTAACCTCAACAACTCTAATTTACTCTAAAGGGAAGTGAATGTTGTAACTGTCTATAAGAATATCTTTCTATCGATGATTACACTAGAAAGGGTCAAAGCCCTCTTCTTCAGAGAAGATGGGAGGAAAATCAGTGGAAGGTGCAAAATTTTGTGTAGAGTTGGTATTAGAGGAACATATTGATTTACTAATTCAAACTCATACTTATTATTTATTATTATTTTATTTATTAAATATTAAAAGGTTTTAGATAAAGTAAAGGTATAATAAACTGTCTAAAAGGGAACCATTTTTGATGAGAAAGGAATATTAAAAGAATTAAAATTATATAATTTTTGACATTTTTACTTATTGAGTAATGAATAGTTTTATCATTTGCTGGATTTAAAAAACATTTTCTCTAATTCCATAAAAATAACATATATCACTGTATGTTTAAGCAGAATAATATTCAATGTGTCTATATTGATTTTCTAAACATTTAAAAAAACATATTCAGAATTCTTATTATTGGTATGTATTCACATATTTTAATCAGTTTCTTTGCCACATCAGTCTAATATCATGTTACTTGTATTTTTCAGAAGTCTATAATTTTTCTATATTTATATTTATTTAATGTTTTATTTTTAATTTTTTTCATAAGTTGCCTGAAATCTTCCTTTATGTTTCATCTCATGGTTATTGACTTTGAAATCACTGTCACCTTCAATTCACTTTTCTCTGTAGATTTTTTTCTTTTTCATGAGAAATTCTCTATAGATAACTAGTACCCTCAGATTAAATATAGGGTCATTTCACAGTTTTAAATATAACTTTTTTATTAGAGAATCTGTATGTTCACAAAAAAAAAAATCATAGAGAAAACACAGAGTTTCCATGTACCTCCCCCATTATTACCTTGCATTAGTGTGGTGAATTAGTTACAGTTGATAAAAGAATATTATTATAATTGAACAATATACTATAGTTCATGGTTTATATTAGTATTCACTATTATGTTGCACAGTCCTATAGTTTTGTTTTTTGTTTCTTACTTTTTATTCTCCTAACATATATAACCTAAAATCTCCCCATTTAACCACACTCAAATATGTAATTCAATACTATTATGTTCACAATATTGTGCTACCATCAGCACCATCTCTTACCAAATCTTTTCTGTTCCCCCAAAATAGAAATTTAAGCACTAGCTCCCCAGTCCCTACCTCCATCCTGGCCCCTGGTAACATGTATTCTAGTTTCTGACTCTGAATTTCCTTATTCTAATTATTTCATATCAGTGAAATCATACAATATTTGCCCTTTTGTGTCTGGTTTATTTCACTCAACATGATGTCTTCAAGTTTCATCCATATGCATGTATCAGAACTTCATTCCCTTTTTTTCTGCTGAATAATAGTCCATTGTATGTACATGCCACATTGTATTTATCCATTCATTAGTTGGTGGACATTTAGGTTGCTTCCATCTTTGGCAATTGCAAATAATGCTGCCATGATCATCAGTGTGCAAATATCTGTTTGAGTTCCTGCTTTCAATTCTTTTGGGTAGATACCTACATATGGAATTGAATTGCTGGGTCATATTGTAATCTGATACTTCACTTTCTGAGGAACCCCCAAACAGTCTTCCACAGTGGCTGCACCATTTTACATTCCCACGGACAATGAATGAATGTTCCTATTTCTCCACATCCTCTCCAATGCTTATAATTTTCCATTTTTTTAATAGTATTCATTCTAGGGAGCAGAAATGGTTCAAACGCCTCCCTCTCATGTGGGAGGCCCCATGTTTGGTTCCTGGTGCCTCCTTAAAAAAAGAAGATGAGCAGACAGTGAATGCAAACAAATGGGGGGAGGATAAATAAATGAAAATAAATCGTAAAAAAAATAGTATCCATTCTAGTGAGTATAAAACGGTATCTTACTGTGGTTTTTTGATTTGCATTTTCCTAATGGCTAAAGATGCTGTGCATCTTTTCATGTGCTTTTTTTCGTGTTTTTAAGATCTTCTTTAGAGAAATGTCTATTCAAGAGTTTTGTGTATTTTTTATTGGGTTGTCTCTTTGTTATTGAGTTGAAGTGTTTCTTTTTATGTTCTGGATATTAAACTCATATCAGATATGTGGTTTCCAAATATTATCTCTCATTATGTAGATGGATTGTCCTTTTACTTTCATGATACAATGTTTTGATGTATCAAAGTTTTTAATTTTGATGAAGTATCATTTTTCTAATATTTTTGTTGTTGCTTGTGCTTTGGGTGTAAATTCTAAGAAAACATTGCCTAACACAAGTCCTGAAGATGCTTCCCTATGTTTTCTTCTAGGAGTTTTATAGTTTTGGCTGTTATATTAAGTCTTTGATCCATTTTAAGTTGTTTTTTTATTTTATAAAGCAATTTTATTGGCATATATTTGCACATCATACAATCCATCCAAAGTGTACAATCAATGGCTCTGAGTATTATCACAAAGTTGTGTATTCATTGTCACAATTTTAGAACATTTTTATTGCTCCAAAATGAAAACCTGATACCTCTTATACCCCCTTATTATTGAAACTTAGCGTTGGTGTAGTACCTTTGTTACAACTGATGAAAGAATATTAAAATATTACTGTTAACTTTAGTCCATAGTTTGCATTAGATGTATTTTTTCCCATATACCACCCTCTCACTAACACCTAGTAATGAGCTGCTTTCATTTTTTTATTATACATATATGTTATATAAATGGAGTCAAACAATATGTAGTATTTTGTGTCTGATTTTTTTCACTTAGCACATGTTTTGTTTTTGTTTACAACTGATGGAAGAACTATTAATATATTATTATTCACTACAGTCCATAGTTTGCTTTTTGCCCACATACCACCCTATTATTAACATCTTATAATGGTAATAGTGCAAATATAAGAATGTACTTCCATTCTGAGTTGATTTTTGAATATGGTGTGAGGTAGGATCCATCTTTATTCTTTTTCATATGGAAATCCTGTTTTCCCAGCACCATCTAATGATGAGACTATTCTTTCCCAATTGAGTGGACTTGGTACCCTTGTCAAAAATCAGTTGGCCATAGATGTGAAGGTTTATTTCTAAACTCTCAATTCAATCCCATTGTTCTATATGTCTGTCTATATGCCAGGACCATTTGAACAGTGTGATGTGTTAAAATCGGGAAGTGTGAGTCCTCCAACTTTGTCCTTCTCAAGATTGATTTGGCTATTTTGGGCCCCTTAACCTTCTATATCAATTGATTATTCGCTTTTCCATTTTTGCAAAAAAGGCTGTGGAAGTTTGATTAGGATTGCATTGAATCTGTAAATCAAATTGAGTAAAACTGACATTTTAACAATATTTGTCTTAACAATATATTGACTTCCCTCTGTGAACACACAATGTCCTTCCATTTGTTTAGGTCTTCTCTGATTTCTCTTAGCAAGGTTTTATAGTTTTCTGTGTACAAATCCTTTATAGCCTTGGTTAAATCCTAGATTTATTCCTGGATATTTGATTTTTTAGTTGGTATTGTAAATGGAATTTTTCCTAACTATACTACAGAAATAATACTGATTTTTGCGTGTTGATCTTGTACCCTGCAACTTTGCTGAATTTATCAGTCTTCATAGCTTTGTTGTGAATATTTCAGGACTTTCTTAATATCTTTTTACCCACATTTAGTACCCTACTTTAACAAATGTTTTATGGTAAAATTCATCAAATAATGAAATTCTTTTCAATGTTTTGCCAAATATATATTCTTTAAAATCAAAAGCCTTCTCTATATAATTGTATTCTAATAGACAGAAGCTCTGCAGCTCAACAACATAACCCTGTGATTCAGCAGGGTGATGTAGTGTGCTGTGTCCCAGAGACACCTTTGGAATACATTTGTGTCAGTGAAGATATGTGCCAGGAGATTATCTTAAAATTATCCATAATGTTGGGAATCATAGAGGCACGTTGAGGCTGGAGGAGATATTATTATTGGGAAGATGTACCATGAGGGCAGTTTTTGTCTTTTCCCATTAAAGCACTAAACAATTCAGGCACAGGGCATCACACTCGGCCATATCCAGGGACATCTCAGACCCCGATGCGCCCACCTGCTAACAGGAGAGGTTAATGTACATAAGTTGGTTCTGAGAGATTCATCCTAATACCAGAAGGAAAGCTGGCTAACCCTGCTTCAGAACTAAGCATTTCCAAAGACATACTTAAACAAGTTTTAAGATTTAGTGGTCCTACCCTTTATAATTTCCAAATTGTAGCTTAAAATGTCAATAAAATTGAATTTAGGAGAAAATTCCATGTGTATGTTTATGGCATTTGTTTTAAATTATTTCCTTTTAATTCAAGAGATATAACCTCCTTTCTTCTCTCCCGTGCTCTCTCCTGTCTTACTCTTTGTTTGGGTGGGGATGATGACAGAAATCCATTAAGAAGCTTTGGGTGGCATCCCGCCAGCCCCAAGTTTGGAGTCCCGGTGGGGAGGAAAAGGGAGAGCCACATGCTAAGACTTGCTCCAGACTCAGGTTGGGATGCAGTGGGTAGTGTGGGAAGAAGGAGTGATGGTGTTATGTCAGCAGGCTACAGAACTTCTCAACCTGGGATCTTATCCTCTTGTTAGAACAGGCCTAGCACTCTTACGAGGCACTTCCACATACTCTGTATCTTCACCCTTCCTTGGAGAGAGATCTCTCTCCCCACCATCCCCTGTGGGGGCAGCCGGCTCTGGTCTGACTCTACTGGAGACGCCACGCTGTGGATGCCAGCAGTAGCCTCAGCGATGGGAATGGTGACCTTGGATGGATTAGAAGACACTCTAGAGCCTTCTACCATAAAACCATCCTAATCACTATGACTATGAGGAGGTGAATGGGACTCCCAGGCAGAACCCCATTGCCATTTTACATCTTGTCTCTATTCTCACTGATCCCAGAGAGACACTACTGACTTGGTCAGCTCTGTCCAAGGGCTGTTCTAAAATCTTCCCACACTCTGGTCTGGCTGTAACTGCTTCTCAAAGCACATCTTTATATTTTGGGTTACTATTAAAAGTGTCACCTATATCAATTATAATAGAGTTTGAGTTTTTGTTTCTTATTCTCCATTTTATCCCCCAGATGGAAATTTCAAAGGGAAGAGTTCCTGTGACCTACCTTTATTTTTAGTTTTCTGAATGAATAGCCATTTGTTTTCAAAGTACTTACAATATACGCCATACTTTATTCACTGACTTTGAATATCATTTTTATAATTATAAAATATTCATAAATATGTTTATCTTTATTTCCATCAATGCTTATTATGTCAATAACACTTTTTTTTTATTACTGTAGCTTCAGATCACATTTAAATATCAGAAAGAGCAGAGTTTTCTTTCATTGCTCTTGCCTTTCCAAATCTTAGAATCTTACAGAATGTCCCATTTATGATTTTAGCTTTATAAGTATAAACACACACACAATTGTGGTTTCATAACATTTATGAATGAATTTAGGAAGAAAGTCGTGTTTAAGATTTCAGATTTATAAACTACAAATTCAGTAAATAAATCCAGCTATTCAATATCTACATGTTCCTTTATGCTCCACAGTAAAGTTTTGTAACTTTTGTTAATAGATGAGTCGGTTAACTTTATTACTTGATTTTTAAAGGGTTTTACTTGCTTCTGTGAATGAGATTCTTTCCTCTATTGCATTTTCTAATGGACTATTTTTGGTATATGAGAACATTTTTTTGTTGCTTATGCTCCCATTTTTTGGTTATTGTTGTCTTTCTGAATTTTCTAACTTTTCTGAAAAGATAATACACATTACCCAATTTTAAAAGTGCAAAAGGAAGCATAGGAAAATGTACGTTCATTAGGGAAATTATAAAGAAATAAAAACATAGAAACAAACATAATCACCCATCATTCCACCATTGCTTAAGCATTGAAGTATTTGCCTCCTGCCTTTTATCTATGTACACACACATATATATGTATATACACATAAATGCACATAAATAACAAAAGTGAAGTTGGATATAAAATTTTGTGCCTTAATATTCAGTTACCATTATGTTAGCAAAAATATTTCCCATAATTTTAATTATTCTTCAAAAGCATAATTTGTAAAGGCTAAAATGTGATCTAGAATATGGTTGTAAATAAGTATTTCCAATTAAAGTTTATTTACTTCTAATTTTGATATTATAATTAATATTCCTATCATACATAGTTTTTATTTGAATTCTACAGTTTTCTTTTGTTTAACTAGTGGCTCAAATGATTTGGGGTTATTTGGGCCTCAAGGAGGAATTAAGCCCAAGCAGGTAGGCAACCTGGTTCTTGTACAACTGGTGGGATACCTCCAGAATCTCTCCACACATCCTGCAAAATGTCCTAGACATAAGCACTAAGAGTAAATAAATTACGCAGCAGCCATGGCTCTAGGGTACAGAGAATAAGTCAAACTTGACTTCCGTGCAAGTGGGAAATGAACACCCGAGCCTGCACCAGGCTTAGTCCGCAGTGGAGAGGGTGGCTGAGGAACACAGAAGACAAATGGGGTTCATCCCCATAGGAAGGGGCTCCGGGGGGAGGGACACACTGAGGAGCTTGTGAGAACTGGCAGGAATCGAGGCTTCCTGGCTTGGAAAGTGCACGAGTGGACGGCGGCAGCGTGGAAGGCGCCATTTCTCAGGGGAAGGGGCACTGGTGGAGGCTTAATCATAAAAGGAATTTTAAAAATCCAAAGAAATCAGACCAAAGTAGCATCAGCAACAACATCTGGCTCCAGTTATCAGAAAGTGTACCTACTGCAGCAGCTGAAGAGGGCACTCTTGAACCAAGAAACAAGGAACCCATAAGGATTAGCCTCACCCAGGATTCCTTGCCTTTGTAAGTCGAGCCTTATCTAAGTGAAGAATGATGAAAAGATCGTCATGAAATCCATATAAAGTAACGAAAATTAAAATTTAAATAGTGCAACAATTGAATATATTTTAAAGAGAACAATATTAAATAAGGAAAACGTGTAACTCAGAGGACTAAAATGAATCAAATTTAATTAAAGAGTAATTGTAGCTATGAAAGAAGCACACAATTCAGGATAGAAATAGACGATCAGGAAGAGGAACCACAGTCTTACCATATATTGAAAAAAAACCTGACAAAGGCATCTCATAAATGATGGCTAAATTACAATGATCCCAATGTAGAGGAGATATGACTGAAAGTACAATAAAGAACATGAATGATAGCAATTAAAAGAATCAGGAAAGTGAAAGCATGATTTAAAAAAGATGTAAATAACACCAGATAAATGTTTTGTGACAGATGAAGAGAAAAGGTGAAGAATATCAAATATACATGATTGGAGTCAATGAAGAAGAAGAATGAAACAAACTTCTTTAAGTTTCAAAATAATAGAAAATGTGTTTAAACATACAGGAATTTTGGGAATCTTGTAATTAAAAACTTCTTGAGGAAGTTATGAGAAACTACATTTAACCCAAACAAGAGCTAACTGAAGAAATTTGGCAAAAAGAGTGGTGGAAAGACCTGAATATATTTAATTGTAAAACTAAGACTAAAATAAAGGTAAGAATGGGTTGGCAATAGCATATACTTGTGATACGATTTGTGAAGTATTAATTGCATTTATTACTATAAAATGGGACCTCAAAAAAGAGGGAAATGGGAAAAATAAAGCAAACATTGATTTCTATATAGGTAAGAGGTGAAAGTCAAATGGTATTTAAAATTGTGAAACAAAATGTCAGAAGCTTAAGAGAGAGAAAAGACTTGACTGTAGGTATATAGATACATTTCTTAGCATAACTGCAACCCTGAAATGAAAATAGTATGCTAGGAAAAACACTGATTAAAAAAACAAAAAGAAAAACAAGAAGACCAAAAACCTTGAGTAAAGCAACTCATCAGTAAACAATCTAAATGGGCTGATTGAAGTGAATACTTAACCCTTCCATCTTAAAATGGGACCTCTTGGATAAAAGTGGTCCACGGTGTGTTGAGGTCCTGATTTCTACACACGTGGTTTGAGACATTAGATGCATATATGGCAGGGGCCTGGAAGCATGGTGATGGCTCTTGTTGGACAGTACCTGGATGACCTTAGTGCTCTCACACACAGATGCTCATTCAACGTAGGTAGTCAAGGTTGAGAGGGCTCAGTTCCCTGTTCCAAAGCAAGAAATAGACCCATCAATCCTGCCTTTGACCAGGATTCAATTCTTCATGCATTCCTGTTCTTGCCCTAACTAATCTATTT
The DNA here is from genome assembly GCA_026826555.1 of Tolypeutes matacus. Taxonomy (NCBI): domain Eukaryota; kingdom Metazoa; phylum Chordata; class Mammalia; order Cingulata; family Chlamyphoridae; genus Tolypeutes; species Tolypeutes matacus. Next base: position 11,388,560 of record JAKSZT010053798.1, on the reverse strand, counting down.
TCCTGAAATTATTTATCCCATTCTTGCCCTTACTAATCTATTTTCCTGAAATTATTTATCCCAGAATCTTACACCAGAATACTACTTCTCAGACCAGTCAGAAGTGTATCTAATCACTATTGTGTACACTGCTATATACTATTTAGCAAGGAAAATTTAACTAATATGATGATAATAATATGTTTGTGCCCAGGTCTTTTAGTCGCAGCATTGTGGGTTTATAAATAAAACTGATCATTTCCTCTTTCCTAGGCTGACAAAGCATGGTAGTATATATATTCTTTAGGAAATTTCCTATATAAAAAGCATGAACAAAGAGCCAAATTTCCCTTCAACATTTGTATTTTCATGCCAGTAAGAGGGGCTCAATGTCAATCAATTATCACTAATATTAATATTGCATTTTTATCCTTATTAAATCATTGAGTTTAAACAATATTTTATCCTTAATTTCCATTTATAAACTATTTATAAAACTAAATTTTCCATGTTTATTGGCTATTGTATTTATTTATTTATTTTTCATTGTAAAAATTTTATTGATGTATATCATGCATACGTAAATAGCATGTAGTAAAACTTGTGAACTTACAAAAGAAAATGCATAGCATATAAGGCTCCCACACATCACCCCACCACCAATACCCTGCATTGTTGTGGAACAATTGTTACAATCTATGAAAGAACATCATCAAAGCATTACTACTAACTATCATCCATACTTTACATTTGGTGTATTCCCCGCCCCCCCCAACCCACTTGGTTAATGACACCCTGTATTAGCATTATATACTTATCATAGTTCATGAGAAAATGTTCTCATATTTGTCCTGTTAAACACAGACCATCATCCACCACAGGATTCCCTGTGTTATACAACTCCATGCTTTGTACAATTTATTCAAAGTGTACACACAGTGACTCTTATTTTCATAAGAGTTGTGTTGTCATCACCTCAGTCAATTTTAGAATGTTATTACTCCAAAAGGAAAAATCCCATACCCCTTTATACCCCTCTATTGTTGACCCTTAGAATTGATATATCTTCTTTGCCATTGCTGAAAAATATTGCAGTATTACTATCATACATAAATTAAATTAGTTGTAATTTTCCTGTGTATCACTATTGTATTATTTTTCTGTGATGTGTTGCTCTCTGTCCTTTGCCCATGGTAAATTAGTAGTTTTCCTTTTGTATTGTAAGAGCACTTTATATGTAAAAATTGTAATATTTTGTTTCTCATTATTATTGAAATTCATTTCCTTAGCTTTCAGTCTATTATTTTCCAAAGTAATTAAATAAAAAAGATTTGCTGTATATAGAACTCTATGATCCCATTAACCAACAGGATTTTTTTTTAATTTTCAAAAAACCTTACAGAAAATCACACATAAGACGCAGAGTTCCTATAGCCAACAGGATTTAATAGATATTTATAGAGTACTCCACAAAACAGGAGAATAGACATTCTTTCCAAGTGCCTATGGAGCATTTACAGACTTAGAGCATATTCTAATTCTAGCCCATTAAAACAAAACAAAACAAAACAAAACAAAACAAAACCCTCAGCAAATTTAAAGGAATTGAAATCATACAGAGTGGGTTCTCTAACCACAGTAGAATCAAACTAGAAAACAACAGAAATAAAACAGGAAAATTACCATGTAATAGGAAACTAAACTAAACCCTTCTAAAGAATCCATAGGTCGAAGAGGAAGTCTCAAGAGAAATCAAGAAATACACTGAATTGAAAGAAAATTTAAATATAGCATATCAAATTTGTGGGACATGGCTAAACAGTTATGAGAGGAAAACTCCTAAGACTAAATGCTTACATTAGAAAAAAGTCTCAAAACAATAATCTAAGCTCCACCCTCCCAAGAAATGAGAAAATGAAGAGTAAAATAAACCCTAAGAGGGAACGGATGTGGCTCAAATGGTCGGGCGTCCATCTCCCATATGGAGGGACCCAGGTTCGATCCCCGGGACCTCCCGAAAAAAAAAAAAACACAAAAAACAAAAACCCTAAGAAAGCAGAAGGAGTGAAATGGTAAAGAGAAGAGCAGATATCAATGAAATTGAAAACAGAAAAACAATAGAGAAGTTTTGAAAAGATCAATAAAACCCACATACCTCTAGCAAAGAATTAAAGAGAGAAGACATAAATTATCAATATCAGGAATGAAACAAGGGATATAACTACAGACCCAACTGAAATCAAATGATAATAAGGGATTATTATAAATTAAATTCTACATACTGACAACTTAGAAGAAATGAATACTTCCTTGGAAAGCCCCAACTATCAAATTCACTCTTTATGAAACAGATCACTTGAATAGTCCTATAACTATCAAGGGAGTTGAATTCATAATTTGAAAATTCACCTTCATCCCCTTAAAATATCTCCTGACTGTCCTCTGGTTTCACAGGAGAATTTTACCAATTCTCCAATTCTTGAAAAAAATTTTCATCTTCAGAGGTCATATACTCTAGGATTCCATTTATATAACATTCTACTAAAACATAGGTGGGGGAAAAATTAGTGGTTTCCAGGAATTAGGGATTAGTACAAGGGCTGGGGAAGGGGTAGAGCTATGACCATCAAGAGACAGCACAAGGGAGGACTCAGTGGTCATTGGATAGTCCGTATCTTTTTTCCTTTTTAAGGTGGTGCTTTCATGAATCTATACAAGATCAATGACATAGAACTGCACACATGAAGCCCTTGTCAATCTACTGGATTTGATGTTGTCCTATAGTTATGTTATGTGTGTCTATTGGGAAACTGGGCAAAGGACACACAGAGCTGCTTTGTGCTTATCTTCATAACTCCTGTGAATGTATAATTATTATTAAAATAAAAGTTTAAAAGATCATTTGCTGCTTTTGTGAATAAATATTTTATACATTGTGCAAAATGTGGTTGTGTGTAATAAATAATAATTAGAAATGGTAACAAGGAAGTGGCAGCTCATGTATCATAAAATAATACCTTATGTACATTCGATGATCTCTCTGAATTCTGTCTATTAAGGCTAATATTTTGGCTTAGTAGGGTTCTACTCTTTTATAATCTTACTTATTTGTAGTCCACTGAGGAGTGCCACATTTTAGATAATATCAGAGTAATGGTGGGTGGGTAATCATCATTAAGCAATTTCTCCTGAATTAACAAAATGACATATCATATTTAATGAACTCTTTAGTTTCTGCCCATTTAGTTTTTGATATTTCACCTCCCATCTGCTCCAGAATTTGCAGTTGCATTTGCAATTGTTTAGCTGATATGTTTTCTTTATTTTTTCAGTCTTTATTTCTCTGTATTTAATTTTAAATAGTTTCTGTTGCTATGTTTTTGACCAATCTTTCTTCTGGAGTATTCAATTTCTTGTGAATCTAGTATATATATATATATATTTTTTTTTAAATAATATTTTTTTTATTATTAAAAGATACTTAGATAACATAAATGTTACATAAAAATTATAGGGATTTCCATATGCTCCACCTCCCATACCTCCCACAACCTCCCACATAAACATCCTTCATTAGTGTGGCACATCACCTGCAATGGATATACATATCCTGGGACTTTGCCATTAAGCATGGACCATAGTTCACATGGTAGACCACACTCTCTCCCACACAGTTCTGCATGTTATATGATGATATAAAATGGCTTATATTTGTCGTTGCAATGTCACTCAGGATAATTCCCAAGTCCCAAAAAAGCCCCTGTATTACAACTGTTTTTCCCTCTCCCTGCCCCCAAAGCATCCAGTGGCCACTGGCTCCACATTAATGTTGTAATTTCTTCCATTGCTTGAATCACAATATGTCTATAACAGAATACCAGTGAACCAGTAAGTCCACTCTAGTCCATAGCTCTTCCCAAATCCTGAGGAGTCTGGGATGGTGATGTCCACTCCACCTCCAGGTGAGAGGGGGCTTATATCCTATGGATAAGATGGATGGGATTATCCTGCCTGCAGCTGCAGACTCTCTCCATTCCCTGGGATGGCCATTGTCCATCATCATCTCACCGCCAGGTGTCCTGAGTGAGTCCATTGATCTGTAGAGTAGGAGTTGCAGCTCCACCAAGATTCTGGATCCAGCTGGCACATGGACAGACCAAAGACTCCAGTCTCTGGAAGTACACATACAAACTCCAGCACCACATATAGGTTTGAATAGAAGGGAGAGATGGACCATGTGCAGGGAAGACATATTTGAGTCCAACTCTGTCACTCTCAGGAACACAGATTCCAAAGTAGAACCCACTGATAAGGCACCAAACTCCAGAGCTATCCACCCTGATATAGGACCTGGGTGTCTCCAGATCCCTGAGGAGCTCCTCTATTTGGGGTGATATCCACATTGGAAGCCTATGAGGTCCTACTGAGATGTTCATAAGCGTTACCTCTGGAATGACCTCCCGACTCACTTTGAAGTCTCTTAGCCATATGAACTCATTTGTCTTTACCTTTTCCCACTTTTATTCGAGGTCTTTTTTCAGTTGCATTGCCAGTTGGCACTTGTTAGTAATCCATCATTGCCAGGGAGGCTTATCCCCGAGAGTCTTGTCCCATGCTGGGAGGAAAGCAATGCATTCATGTGCTGAGTTTGGCTTAGAGAGAAACCACATTTGAGCAACAAGGAAGCTCTCAGGAGGCAATGCTTAGGCACCACATAACAATAGGCTAAGTTTCCATTTCAAGAGCAGAGACTCATAAGGCTAGTCATCAATAACAAGAGCCCATCAGTGGATCATCCTCCTTTGCCAGACACTGCCCCTACACTTGGGGGACTGTTGCTGCTCCTTTGGAGAATGTGGCAGAGCTCTCCAGGCTGGGAATTCAGTATTCTTTCATTTATTGAGTGGTTCTCCACCCACTGTGACCATGCCCCATGAGCATTTAAATAATTTTATATACCTTTTATGTATGTTCAGGTGAAATTCCTCCCATGCACCCTCCATCCTTGGCACCCCCCACCAATGATCCTCTCCCACCCCAGTTGTAACCCTTCTGTGATCCAAAGCTCCTTTAAAGATGAAGTCAATACAATAGCCAAATACAATTAATAGGAAAATGAAATAATAATGATAAGTTTAAATGTAAGAGACAAAATACATGAAAACTTAAAAAAAAAACCTAAAACTAAACTAAAATTAAATTAAAGGATTGGGATATTTAAAAAATGAGGGAGAAATAAAAAAAATTTTTTTTTGACATTTTGCCTTTTATCACCGCATTATCGTGTGTCCAGTCTGTACCATGGCACCTTGCCCCTCTCACTCCCCAGAAATTTCTTCATTTAATTTTCAAAGAAGTTTTAGGTCACAGCAAAGTCACACATAGAATACTAGAGTCTCACATATACCCAACCTCCTCCCCCTTTTCTTACCCCATATTAAACCTTTTTGTATGTGGATGGTAGCATTGTTATAACTGATACACAATGAAACATAGCTACTAAACATTGGCAATGGTTTACAGTATGTTTACATTTTAGACAGTAAACTTTTATAAATTTTGATAAAAGTGTACTTTTTACATTTTACATTTACATTTAAATTTTTACATTTTAGACAGTACACTTTTATAAATTTTGATATTTATCACATCCTGTGTCCATCACTGTAAGGTACTGAAAAACATTTCCACTGACCACTAAATACCCTCTGTTTGATCTATTCTGTTCCTCCCTCCCCATCCCCCCAGGGCCCACGACGACCCCCTGGCTTGACTCAATGGATGACAAGATCCAAAGTTACATGCAACAAGAGGTCTTGACACATTGGTTTTTTCTCCCCTATTAGGAACCACCCTTGCTCTTAAGAGACGCCCACCTGTCTATTTCTGAGCGAATCAGTCCTCCCAAAGATTGGAGTCCATCTCCTTCCCGATCATTATGTGGGTCTTCACCCACTGATACAACACATTATGTCAGGATCATCACTCACACACTCCCTAGAAGCCTGCTCCAGGTGTTCCCTGTCCCAAATGGCCCCCACCCAACACCCTAAACCAGTGTCACTTCCTTGTCATATTGCCAGATATGATATGCCAGAGCACTCCCACCTCTGTACTTTCAACCTCATACCCCAAATCCCAAGTTTTCACCTGGTCCCTCTCCCATCTCTCCCCCCAGTATCCTGGGTATTCTAACCCACCCTTCCCAATCTACCCAGCTGTCAACCCTGCACCACCAAACCCAATAATATCACTACCCACCTGTCCTATCCCTTCAATACGCAACCACACTCTATCCCTTTACCATAGATTATGTCCATATGGGTGATGGCTCACAACTTTTTCTTCTCTTTCTCTTTCTTGTAAACCTATGTTTCAGACAATAGTTCTCGGAGACTGTTCAATTTCCTTAATTCATATCAGTGTTATCCTTCAAGGCCTGGCCCAGAATATTTTTTATCTCAGACATTTTTTTTGCGTCTAGAAATTCAAAATTTTTACCTCCCAAATCTCTACTTAACATGCCCAAGCATTTCTCTACCTTCCTGAATATTTGGACCATATTTATAGTAACTGTTTTAAGTCCCTGTCTTCTAAGTCTATTACCTGTGTCATACCTTGCTCTGTTTCTGTTGATTGGCTCTTCTCCTCATTAGGGTCATATTTTTCTCCTTCTTTGCATGTTTGGTCATTTCAACTGGATGCCAGGCACTGGGTATTTTACCTTGTTGGGTGTTTGATATTAAAGAATATTAAAAATATTCTTGAGTTTAGCTCTGGGATGCCATTAAGTGGCTCAGAAATGGTTTAATCTTTTCAAGAGTGATCTTAGCTTTTAGTCCAGGGCTAATTTTCCCACTATTTAGCAAGACCCTTTTGAGTGCTCCACCCTTCTCTGGCTGGTGGGAATATAACCATTCCTGGCTCTGTGCCAGCTCCTGGATCGTCCCCTCCACACCTTTCTGGTGACATTTTCCCCAGTCTGAGGGTGTTTCCTCACAGACAGGTGCTGTGTCTGCTGCAGACTGGAGGGGACCTGCAGAACATGACAGCTGGGTCTGGAACTATCTGGGGTCATTTTCATCCACACAGCTGGCAGCTGATGCGTGTTGGCCACTAGGACGTCAGTTAGGTTGATAACTGGAGCCCCTACAAATGGTCTCTCCCTATTTCCTAGGTTTCTTTACACTATGTCCTTCTCACATAGTGGCTCAGAGCTCCAAGAACAAGGTTTCCTTCAGGAAGTGAGCACCCAGGTGGAAGCTGCATTGGGTTTTACTATCCAGCTTTGGAAACTATGCAGTGCCACATCTGACCTGAACTAGTCAAAAGCCTGCCCTGATTGAAGAGGAGGAAACCTAGACTCATCCATCTTGAGAAGGAGGCAAGGTCCAGGTGTAGACAAGCACGTGGAATGGCGATACTGTTGCAGACGTCGTTGGGAAATGCACCTGGCCACCGCATCTCAAATGAGACAGAACAACATGGGAAGAATGCTCAGAGAAACTGGGGCCAGAGCCTAGAGAGCACCAGAGGGTGCCTTCTGCAAACAGCTTTGCAAAGCTTTAGGAAGGAGTGGTTCAACCGGCCGTAGTCGACAGAGCAGCATTTCAGCAGTGTTGAGAACCCCTGCATAGGGTAACAGGCCACTTGTCCCACATGCTCACCCCAGAATCAGATGACCTTTTAAGTCTATGGCACTACCTCTATGTCGTGAGAAAGTCATATAATTTATGTAGACCTCAGGTATATCCTCCCTCAAGCATGGTTTATGAGAGTTTAGATTCTCTATCAGATTTCTTTCAACTCTAAAACCACATTTTTTTAGTAGTTCCAAAACACTGGGAGGTACATTTCTACTTTAGGTATAGATGAAAAACACCTAAGGGTTAAGGCTATTTGGAAGGTGATAGTGAGACTTAATTGAAACTTTTAATCATATTGAGGGAAACCATAGGGAAGTGGAACAAATACATCAAACTCTTAAGTATTGACTTTACTTTTTATTCTCTTCCCTGATTTTTGGCCACACTCCTTCCACAGAAAGCACTGATACCCTCAGTTAGGAGGGTATCCAAGGAGGGCAGTCCCAATGACGACCACCCATAGAAAATTGCATTAACCTTCCTCTGAGAAGTCTTCCTGTAACCCTTAAGGCTGAAGTGTAAAAAGAAGGGAAATAAATAGGAAAATCTTAATGACATAATTTCCCTATGAGGCTCTCCTTGCTAACATTGCTTTACTTTTCTGTCATTTCCAGGGACTTCTCAGGTCTAAATGTCAGGTAGCAAAATTCACAGTGAAACACTTTCCCTTACTTATGTGTGCTTGTGTTCTCTGGAGTCCTGAGCCTAAATTTCAAGCTTTATTTTTATAGTTCTGGCAGTGGAGAGTGATCTGGATCTTATTGATTGTAGCCAGTTAGGTGTTGAGAAATTTCTTTTACTAAAAGCTTTGCGTGGCTTGAAAGAGGAGAGAGTTTAGTGAGCTTGTAAGCCTTAGTATTCAGGAAAAAGTTGTTTTCCACTGAGAAAACTTGCAATGGTTAACTTAGAGCCTACTGTCCTACCTGGGTCCAACAGATATAATAGGGACTATAGAAATTCCTTCAACAAACTCTTCTAGTCTGACCTGATGTTTATCTGAACTTCACAGACGTTTCATCAGTGCTGTAGGCTGATTGCTTTTTTTCTTACACAAAATAAGACCTTTTTATAGATCACGTAATATAAGGCAGGTAACAGGATATTTTTATAGGCATTCCTCCATCTTCTCATTTCAGCTCAAGCTCATTTCTTCCCTGTTCCTCATCCCATTGCCTCAAACCCAGTCAAAGCTGGGTTCCTCTTTTCCATGACTCTCATGGACCATTTTGAGCTTCTTTAGAGCACATTTAGATATTTATTAGTTTGATTATTTGAATAATAAGTCTTCTGTGCAGCTGTGGGCAGCTTCAGAAAGTTCCTTTGCTGTTTTTCTTTCTTGCTTAGCTCAGTGTCTGCCACAGCAGATCCTCAATATTAATTGTTAAATGAACTAATGAATGGAGAACTGCCATTCCTTTCTTCTTTAGATTTCCATTTCTCAGATCAGAAAACAGAAGCTTTCATTGAAAGGTTTTTAAATCTCTTTGGGTTCTTCTGGTTCATGTGTGGTTAATGTGAGCTGACAACCTAACTGAGATCTACCTATCGTCCCCAACCCCCTACTATGTAACAAGTATCTTCTGTTTCCACTACCTTTCATCCTACTGCATCTAATTTAATTTTTGTTCAAAACAAAGAACAAAAAAATTGCTGCTTGCTTGTGACATTTTAATCATATAGCAGAACAAACTGAGAGTTACAGCTATTCTTTGGGTTCAGAGCAAGGCCTGTGGAGTAAAGATGCTTCTCTGCTAAAATTGCATTCTGCACTTCTTGCAATATAGTGTATCAACTTTGTTTTTCTAAACATTCTGCATTGAAATCATTACGACCTATCCAATCTCTTAACCATAACACAACTGATGAGTGTCCTAGAAGTTAGATTGCCAATGTATTTTTAGCTTCCTTCGCTAGAAACTTTTTGGGGTCTTTGTACAGAGATAAGATAAAAATATTTTTGGATTAAATTCTTATAAACCCTAAAGAACCAGTATATAAAGATATCACTGAAATAGTACAAAATAGTCAAGTATCTTTATATGCTATTGATGATGTTGTGTTTTTCAATACAGTTATTTAAAATTTTTTCTTGTAATTGCTATAATTTCCTCTTGTTTAATTTCTATCTTTTTGTGCTTAAACTTTTGACAGTTTCTGGCTGGTGAATATTTAGCTTATTACCAAATTTCATTGGTAATAAATGAAATTATTTTAAACCTCTTCCACATATAGGTTTGTTTACATCTCTGATTATATTATTAGGATAATTTGTTTGAGTTTCTTAGTATTTAATTTTTTCCATTTTTAATTAAGACGTATTTACATAGAACAAATTTCACCATTTTTCCTGTATAATTTTGCAAGTTTTGACAAACATATACTATCATATAACCACCACAGTAAGATATAGAACTAGTCCATCATTTCAATAAACTCCCCTTTGCCTTTGTGTAGCCAATCCCAGCCCATTCACAGCCCTGGAAACTGCAGATCTATTTTTTGTTTCTTCAGTTCTGATTTTCAAAGAATGGTATATAAAGGGAATGGTGCCGTATGTCACCTTTGGCCTTTGGGTTTAGCTTTTTTTTTTTTTTTTTTTTTTACGAGGTCCCGGGGATTGAACCTAGGACCTCACATGTGGGAAGCAGGTGCTCAACCACTGAGCTACATCCCTTTCCCCTAGCTCTTCTTACTTAGCGTAATCCACTGGAAATGTACTATGCTGTTGTATGTTCCTTGTCATTGTTGCATTGTATTTTACGGATCTCTGATGTGTTTGTCCATTCCATAGTGGAGGATCATATCAGTTGTTTCGAATTTATAAATAAAACCACTATAAACCTTTGCATACAGTTATTTTTGTGTAAACGTAAGTTTTTATTCACTTGACTAAATACTGAAATTGGGTTTGCTAGATCACATGGTAAAGTATCTGTTCAATTTTATAAGGTGCTGCCAAACTCTTTAGCAAAGTGGGTGTACCACTTTTCATTGCCACAGCCAAGTATGAGAATCCAGTTGCTGACCATCCCATCAGCAGGTAGAACTGTTTTAAGATCTAAGCCGTTATGGTCGGTGTGTAGTGGTATTTCACTCTGGTTTTAGTTGCCATCTCCCTACTGACTGATGGCACTGAGCAACCTTTCATGTTTTATTCACTATTCATATATCCCAGTGTTAAAAATGGTTGGTTGCTTCGTTATTTTTGAGATTTGAAAGTTGTTATATGTTATGGTTACAAGCCCTTTATCATACATATGATTTGCAAATATTTTCCCTGTCTTGTCTTTTCATTCTCTTCACACTGTCCTCTGAAGAGCAGAAAATAATTTTGATGATGTCTGATTTGTCTTTTTTTCACTTTTATAGATTAAGCTTTTGGTATTGTAGCTAAAAAGTCTTTGTATAACTCAAGACCACAAAGATTTTCACTCATGTTTTCTCCTAGAAGGATTACAGTTTTATGCTTTATATTTGGGTATAACCTATTCTCAGTTAATTTTTGTGTAGGGTGTGAGATACTGTTTAAGTATGTAATTGTGTGTGTGTGTATATATGTAATTATTCTAGCAACTTTTGTTGGAAAGACTATCCTTTCTTTATTGAATTGCCTTGCATTTTTGTTGAAAATCAATCAATCATATATCATGTATATGTGGATATTTCTAGCCTCTCTCTTCTATTCCATTGATCTATACAATCATTTGTTCTCTAGTAACACATTGTCTTGACCTCTTTAGCTTTATAATAAGTCTAGAAATCAGGTAAAATGAGTCCTACATTTTTTTGTCCTTGTTTACTTATTTACTTTTTTGGTCACAATTGTGCTTTTGTATTTTCATACAGTTTATATCTGTTCAGACAGAGGTTTATCAACTTTATCGATTATTTCATAGAACGAAATATTGATTTTACTACTTTCCCTATTGGTTTTCTATCCGCAAATTTGTTACCTTCTGCTCTTCTCTTTATCATTTCCTTTATTTTGTTTGCTTGGGATTTAATTTGCTCTTTTATTTCATTTTTTAAGGTGGGAGCTTAGATAATTGTTTTACAATCTTTCTTCTTTTTCTATTATAAGCATTTAATGTTACATGATTCACTATAAATAAAGTTTCATGCAGTTTTGATATTTTCATTTTCATTCAATTCAAAATATTTTAATAATCTCTTCTAATTATCTTCTTAAACCATTTTTTAAGGAAAGAGTTGTTTAATTTATAAATATTTAAAAGTTTATGATATCAACCTGTTAATGATTTTTAGTATAATTCCATTAAAATCTGAGAACCTTCTTTTCTGTAATATCCCAGAAGGTGGTCTACCTTGGTAAATTCTTGGTATACACTTTGAAAGAAACATATTCTATTGCTCTTGGGTAGCATGTTCTATAAATGGTCAGGTTGAGTTGATGGTTTTTTTAATATATCTTGCATTTTCTTTCTGATTTTCAGTCTGCTTGTTCTATCAATTATTGAGACAGGTGTGAAGTCTCCATCAATATTTGTTGTGGATTTGGCTACGTCTCTTTTTAGTTCTATCAATTTCTTGTTTCGTGTAGTTTGGAATGCTGTGGTAATATGATATACATATATACATATAATTACTATACCTTCTTAGAAGAATTGATCTCATTCTCATTTTGTAATATTTCTCACTGCCCCTGGTAAAATTCTCTGTTATAAAGTCTACTTTTTCTGATATTAATATAACTACCCCAGTTTTCATTTCATTAGTGTTTGCACAATACCTCTTTTCCATCCTTTTATATTTTAACCTATGTTTTTATTCTCTGAGTGTTCTTGTTTGTTTGTTCATCTGTTTGTTTGGTAGCCAACCTAGAGTTGGTTCTTGCTTTTCTTATCCAGTATGATCATCCGAGTCTTTGAATTGATACTTTTGGACTTAAAAGTCACTCTAAGTATTGATATGGTTGGAATAAAATCTGCCATCTTGTTCATTTTTATTTTTCCCAACTCTTATTTGTTTCTCTTCCCTTCTTTTGGATTATTGAAAAATTTTTATACCATTTTATATCACCATTTACTTATTATTTGTATCTTTTAAATTATTTTTAGTGGTTCACATAAGATTTATGATATAGCTCTTTAATTAATTGCAGTCTATCTTTAAATCATATTATATTACTTCATATGTCCTTATCATAGTATACTATTAATATTCTCTCCAATTTTTCATGCTATTTTCCATAAGTAATAGGCACATAATACATTGTTACTATTTTTTTAAGATAGTAACATTTTTAAAGCAATTAAAATAATAAAATAATAAATTTCATATTTACATTCATTTATACCATTCCCAGCACTCTTCATTTCTTTGTGTCAAATCAGTTTTCTTTCTGGTATCATATTCCTTCTGTCTGAAGACCTTCTTTTAACATTTCTTGCAGCTCAGGTAAGCTGGAAATGACTTCTCTCAGATTTTGTTTGTCTGCAAATGTTTTTAATTGTCCTTCAATTTTAAAAAAGATTTTTGCCAGATGTAGAATTTTGGATTGATGGTTTTTCTTAATATTTTCTTTTCACTTGCATATTTTCTGTTGAGAAGTCTGCTGGTTTTCTTATCATTGTTTCTCTGTCATATGTCTTTTTCCCTCTGGCTACCTTAAAGTTGTTCTCTTTGTCTTTTCATGTTACATTTTTCTTTTTAGCAGTTTGAAATATGATATGCCAAGATGTGTGTGCATCTGTGTGTGTGTTAGAGGTATCTATCTATTTGATGTTCTCTGAGTTTTTTGATTCTGTGGTTTGATGTTTATCATTAATTTTGTACAACTTTGAGTCATTCTTTCTTCATGTTCTTATTTTGCATGTTCTCCCTCCTTCTCTTCCTGAGATTGCAATTATACATTAGTTAGTATCTCTTACTATTTTATTCTTTTTTCTTTCTGTGCTTATTGTGGTTAATTTCTATTGACCTGTTTAAATTCTTTCCTCTACTGTGCCCATAATTGTTTGAAGTGGGACTTTCTCTATGATCTTGCTTCACTCCCAGCTGTAGATCGAAGCCCTGCAGGCACTTCTTCTTCTTTCTAGTGAAAGTGAGACTACTCCCTCTGAGACCCCCTCTCCATCTGCATCAGGTTTTCCGCAAGGCCATAAGAACAACAGGGTTTATCTCCATTTATCCAGCAGATTAAGGCTTTTTTTCTATAGAAGAGAGGGGAGAAGGAGACAGTTGAATTTTTTTTTTGCCTTTACAGAAATTTCCCAGGGTTATACCATGAAGAACACTTTCTCACAACTCTTTCTAGTATTTTATTTTGAACACCCAGTGAGGTCTCTGGAGAAAAGCCTGGAAGTGGGTTTGAATTTCCTTTGTTACTACAGTCCCCAGGGATTATATATTCTCTTGCTATCCCTGAGTCATCTTTTGCAATTCATATAATTTCAGATGAATTCTTCTTACTAGTTCCAGCAGTAGCTAACCCAGTTAAGCAAGTGCTCATATCTTCTCTACCTATGAAAGCATCTGTCTTTCCTTAGATTTCAGGCTAGTTGTTTATCCTTAGACGTCGTCTCTCTACTATGTTAAGAAAAGGTATGAATTTGCAAATTATATGGCATTTTATTCTTGCTGTTGTTGTAAGCATTGGAGTTATCCCCTTTCTTTCTATCTTGTTACATCTTAAACAGAAATTCACATGCATTGTTCAAACTTACATGTCTTGAATATCTATTATAGGATAAAAGAAAACACATTACAAAACAGAAAAATGAATAAGTAGTTAACATCTTATGACACTTCTCAGATATATTTACAAGTGATATTGTGGTGTATTTTCAGACCACATATTTCAGAAGAAGTGTTAGAAAGTCATGATATATCAATATTTTTAACATTTTGGAATGTCTATGTTTCCTAATTTCTAAATTTCTCATTTTGTTTTTTATCAACTTCTTCCATCTACGGGTCTTACATTTTGCCCTAGTTAATTTTCAGACATTATTGTTTATTACCTTAATTTTTTTCATTCTTTCTTATTTAGTCAAAAATTTAAACCTGTGCATTTTTATTTGTTACAGATAAGACAAAATTCAGTAGCATTTGATATTTAGTGCTGTCCTGATATTTTCAAATAAGAGGTTATTGTTTTATTATATGGGTATTACAGTAGTTAATTTCTATATACGAGAAAAATAGTCCTTTATGTGAAATCCAAGTTGATCATTTCTGTACCTGTTTTCTAGGAAGAAATTCCACAGTTATCCACATGTTCTGAAAGTGTTATGAGAGTACCACAAAGTGCTGTTTTAATTTTACCTTAATTTCAAATAACACACTGAAGTATTATTCATGTTCTTTTCAGTTGTAAAAGTAAAACACAGGTCCTATGTGCTTTTTTAAAAATTCTTCTATGGAAGAGAAGAGATCTACTTCTGCTTGTAAATTTACCCTAATGGTACAAGCAACCCTATGTGAACACACCTGGGTACTGTCAGAGTCCTCTTCATAGTTTTAGGAGAGGCATTGGTAGGGGTAGCTTTCTGTTACCTGTTTGTTTATTCAGGTGCCTCAAGGAGGCAAGGAAGCACATGGTTTAATACCTCTTTCAGGAAAGGATACTAGGCCTTGGGTATTTCCTCCTCAGTGTTTGGTGATGTCATGTTAGCATTGACAGACTTTCTTTCTCCAACTATCTTCTTTGGTCTGGGCCCCACTCAGAGTGCACACTTTCCACTTTGATCTGACATTCTACCTCGGAGAAGAGCCTCTACATTCCAGAGAGAACCATGCCAGCTCTCTGCCGATGTGGTCACTATGCCTTTGGGCTTGTCTGTGGAGCTTAATGCTGATATGTAGCTCTTGAAGGAGAGAACTGAACCTCGAGAGTATTCAAGTGGAGTTCTCATTAAAGTTACCCTACTTATTCACAGTTATAACAAACTACTATCTTTGTTTTTCTTAGTGACACTATTGCTTCTCTGGTACCAGATAAACTGCTTCCTACTTTTAAAATGTAAATTAGATCTCCTCATTCCCCTATTACAATAGACTTAGAATAAATCCAGAGAACTGATGTATATGGTTGGACCTTAGGCCATCTCCCTAACCTCATTATCTTCCACCTGTCCCCATTGCTGTCTTCTTTCTAGCCACTGTCCTCTGAGTATGCATGTTGAACACACTGTGTTCTACCCCTGGATATCAACTCAGATAGCTCCCTTTTCTCTTTCCGTCTCTTCTCAAATGTCAATGATCAAAGGGTTAGCGGCAAGATGGCTTTGGTTTAAGTGGGTGCTCACCATCTCTCCCGTAAAAGATGGCTGAGTGGGGACAAGATCCTGCCTGAGTGACCTGTTTTGTGAGCACACTGAGTGGGAGCCTTTGGGACATCAATCTAGAGGGAGCTGGTCAGGGAGATAGATTGCTCAAGATAAAACCGTGAGTTTTTAGCCCCATGCCTGGAAATCGTGGATGGCTAAGCTCCACCTTAGGGCAAAGGGCCAGGGTGAACCTCAACTCCTGCCGGCCACCCAGCAAGAGGGAGCATTCTCCAAGAGTGGGAAGATTCTGACAAAGGGTGGAGAGGGGTTTCCTTTCTGTGGGTTTGGTTGCCTGGACCCCCTTTGAGATTTGGGGAGTATACCAGCCAGCTTGAGGTGGCACCAGGCAGAAGGGAGAGGCAGATCTGCTAAGGCAGCCAGAGATAACCACCCTGGGATAGAGAAACTTGGCCTGAGAGAGGGCAGAGTCAGTCAACTGAATAGTTCCATGCTGAAAACTATCAAAATTTCAACTCCCCTAAGGGAGCCAGGCAGTAGGAAGTGCTTCCAAGTGCCTATTTAGGGCCCCCTGGGAGGAGGGGATGGTCTGGAAAAAGGTTGAGAATCATTTCTGTGTGGTGAACTCAGTCAGCAGAGTCCCATTTGAATTTCAAAAGGGAACTCAACCTGACCAGGAGGGGAGGGTGGATTTCCTCACACAGCCTGCTGAATCCTGCTGCCATAGGAGTCAAACCTGCCTGAGGGAAAGTGACTGAATAGCTTTCTGAAGAGCAAACCAACCCAATGAGAAAGTGTAGCTCAGTGGAGGAATTTCTGCCTGGAATATACAAGACCCCTAGTTAGATTCCTGGCTCCTCTTAGAGTAGTGATCCACTGGGATCTCAAACATCCAGCTGATACTTTAGGACAGGGAAAACATAGTCATTATTTTTGTACTAGCTTCTTTTGGGTCCCTTATTTTTCCTAAAAAAAAAAAGATTACTTAAAAATTTTTTTAACTTAGTTTACTCACTAAAACCCACTTCAAAATCTGCAGAGAGAAGGCTGCAGGGTAATTGATTGATGAACACGGGCAGCCTGAGAACCTCTACAAGGGCCCAAGAAGGAACACTGTTCTTCCTTAGCTTTTGTTTGAATGCTTACTTGTGTGTTTGTTTGTTTTTTGTTTGTTTTGTTTCTTGTTTTTCTTTCCTCTTTCCACACCCCCTCCTTTTTTTTTTTTAAATTAGGTGCTGCTAGCTTGTTTCTTCTTTGCCATGCTTCTTCCTTGATTTCCCATTTTCTGTGCATACTGATTTTGTCTACCAATGCTATATCTTTTCTTTCCTTCACCTTTCTATCTCCTGATTTCTGTTGTGGTTCTTACATTCCACCTATTTAGTCCTCAATTTTTTCTGGTTTCTATTTCTATTCTGTCTATTCTCTTGTCTTTTTTTATTAACTTTTTTTCTTTCTGTCCTTTCTTTTCTCTTTCTCTCTCTCATCAATCTGGCCTTTTAAATCATTCTATATGTTTTTCTTTATTCAGTTTCGCATTTCATTGAAGGTACTCCACTTTTTTATTCCTATTACTCTATACTACTTACATGAGTTAAATATTCATTTTACTAAGCCTTATATGGTCCCTCTTATCACTTTCATTATTATTATTAATATTATCCTTTTTCTTTTCTTACCTCTTTTGCTTTCTCTGGCCGTAATCTTTTTCCAGCAAAGGAACATAGAAAACAGCAAGGAAATAGAACAAGAAGAACAAAGCTCAAAGAGAAAACTTAACACACACACAAAACCAGCAGGTAATTAAACCTTAGAGTAGAGAGGGAAGTGAATCAACTGAATAAACCCATCAAGATAAAAAGATGACTAGAGGCAACGAAAAATTACAAACCATACTAAAAAACAGGAATACATAGCCAAGTCCAATGAACAAATTGAAAACCAGGAAGAGATGCAGAACATCAAACAACTAACCAAAGCTTTCCAAACAAATATCATGCACCAACTTAATGAAGTGAAGGAAGAGTTAAGGATATTAAGAAGATATTAGGAGAACATACTGAAGAAATTGTAAATATACATAAAAATATAATGAATATAGTGGTAATGAATAGCACAATCCAAGAAATCAAAAAGACACTGGATGCACATAAGAGCATATTTGAACAGGCAGAAGAAAGAATTAGTGATGTGGAAGACAGTACATCTGAAATCAAACAGATAATAGAACAGATAAATATAAAGATAGAAAAAAATCCCAACAGGGATTTAGGGATTTTAACAACAACACAAAATGCACAAACATATGCATTATAGGCATCCCAGAGGGAAAAGAGAAGGGAAAGGGGACAGAAGGGGTGTTGAAGGAAATAATGGCTGAAAGCTTCCCAACCCCATTGAAGGAGATGGACATACATGCCCATGAAGCACAGCACACCCCAAACAGTATAAATCCCAACAGGCCTACTCTAAGACATATACTTGTCAAAATGTCCAATGCTCAAGACAAAGAGAAAATATTCAAGGCAGCAAGAGAAAAGAGAACCATCATATACAAGGGAAGCTCAATAAGATTAAGTGCTGATTTCTCATCTGAAACCATGGAGGCAAGAAAGTAGTGATATGACATAGTCAAGGTACTCAAAGAAAAAAAGTTCAAGCCAAGAATTCTCTATCCAGTAAGGTGGCATTCAAAAATGATGGAGAGTTCAAAATATTCACAGATAAACAGAAATTAAGAGAGTATGCCAATACTCAAGAAATACTAAAGGAAGTTCTGCAGGTTCAAAGGAAAAAACAGGAGAAAGAGAATTGGAGGAGAGTGTAAGAACCACTAAAAAGACAAAAAGAGTAATAAAAACAACATATGACATACATAAACCCAAAAGAAAATATAGCTGAGGTAAGTAATTCCTCGAGAGTAATAACACTGAATGTTAATAGATTAAACTCACCAGTCAAGAGAGCCAGAATGGCAGAATGGATAAGGAAATATGACCCATCTATATGCTGTCTACAAGAAACCCACCTTAGAGTCAGGGATTCAAGGAGGCTGAAAGTAAATGGCTGGAAGACAATTTTACAAGCAAACAATAACCAAGAAATGGCAGGAGTAGCTATATTAATATCGGACAAAATAGACTTTAAATGCAAAACTATTGTAAGAGGCAAAGATGGACACTATATATTAGCAAAAGGGTAATCTTTCAAGAAGAAAGAACAATTATAAACATTTATTTACCTCACCAGGGCACCTCAAATACATGAGGTAAACACTGGAAAAACTAAGTGGAGAAATAGATGCTTTTACAATTATAATGGGGGACTTTAATACACCATTTTCACCATTAGACAGAACATCTTGACAGAGAATCAATAAAGAAATAAAAACTGTGAATAATACATTAGAGGATCTGGACTTAATAGACATATACAGAACACTACATCTAAATACAGTGGTTTATGCATTCTTCTCGAGGACACGTGGCTCATACTTGAAGATAGACCATGTGCTAGACAACAGAAAAAAATATCAATGAATTCAGAAAGATTGAGATTATACAAAGTAATTTCTCTGACCAAAATAGAATGAAATTGGAAATAAGTAAGGGACAGAGAACCAGATTTGGCACAAAGATATGGAAGTTAAACAAATACTCTTAGACAAACAGTGGGTCAAGGAAGAAATCACAAAAGAAATCAGTAACTACCTTGAAACAAATGAAAATGACAACACAGCATATCAAAACTTATGGGATGCAGCCAAAGCTGTACTGAGAGGGAAATTCATAGCCATAAATGTATAAATCAAAAAAGAAGAAAGAACTAAAATCAAAGACCTAACTGCACACCTAGAGAATTAGATACACAACAACAAACTAACCACAAAAGAACTAGAAAGAAGGAAATTACAATGATTAGAGCAGAACTAAATGAAATAGAAAATAAGAAAACACTAGAAAAAATAAACAAAACCAAAAGCTGGTTCTTTGAGAAGATCAATAAAATTGACAAACCCTTATCCAGACTAACAAAGAGAAAAAGAAAGCAGATGCAAATAAGCAAAATAAGAAATGAGGAAGGGGACATCACCACTGACCCCACAGAAATAAAGAGTATCATAAGAGGATACTTTGAAAAATTATATGCCAACAAGAATGATAATTTAGAGGAAATGGACAAATTCCTAGAAACTCACAAGCAGCCTACATTGATGAAAGAAGAACTTGATGGACTCAACAGTACAATTACAAATAAAGAGATAGACTCAGTCATTGAAAACCTCCCAACTAAGAAGAGCCCAGAACCAGATGGCTTCACAGCTGAATTCTACCAAACATTCCGGAAGAACTAACACCAATTCTGCTTAAGCTCTTCCAAAAAATAGAAGTGGAAGGAACATTTCCTAACTCATTCTGTGATGCCAACATTACCCTAATACCAAAGCCAAACAAATATGCCACAAAAAAGTAAAATTATAGCCCAATCTCTCTAATGAACCTAGATGCTAAAATCCTCAAGAAAATACTTGCTAATCACAATCAGAAACATATCAAATGAATTATACACCATGACAAAGTGGGTTTCATCCTAAGAATGCAAGGATGATTCAACATAAGAATATAAATCAATGCAATACACCACATAAACAGATTGAAAGAAAACAATCACATGATCATCTCTATAGATGCAGAAAAAGCATTCAACAAAATACAGCACCTTTCCTGATAAAAACACTGCAAAAGATAGGAATAGAAGGAAACTTTCTCAACATTATAAATGATATATATATATAAAACTCACAGCTAACATCATCTTCAATGGTGAAATCCTAAAAGCTTTCCCTCTAAGATCAGGAACAAGACAAGGACGCCCACTATTCCCGCTCCTATTTAACATTGTCTTAGATGTACCTGCTTGAGCACTGAGGCAATAAAAAGATATAAAAGGCATCCGAATTAGAAAGGAAGAAGTAAAAATTTCAGTATTTGCAGGTGACAATATCCTATACATAGAAAGCCCTCAGAAATTTACAACAAAGCTTCTTGAACTTATAAGTGTGTTCAGTAAAGTCATAGGCTATAAGATCAATGCTCAAAAATCAGTAGCATTTGTGTACACCAATAATGAGCAATCTGAGGAGGAAATCAAGGAAAAAATACCATTTACAACAGTAAGTAAAAGAGTCATATACCTAGGAATAAATTTAACTAAAGATGTAAGGGATTTATGTACAGAAAACTACACAACCTTGTTAAAGGAAATCAATGAAGACTTAAATAAGTGGAAGAATATTCCCTTTTCATGGATAGGAAGACTAAACATCCTTAAGATGTCTATCCTACCCGAACTAATCTACAGATTTAATGCAATCTCAATAAAATTCAACACAGCACTTTTTAATGAATTGAAAAAACTAACTACAAAATTTATTTGGAAGTCTGAATTGACAAGAACATATTGAAAAAGAAAAATGAAATTGGAGGTATCACACTACTTGACTTTAAAACATATTACAAAGCTACAGTGGTCAAAATGGCATGGTATTGGCACAAGAATAGACATACTGACTAATGGAACCGAATTGAGAGTTCTGATATAGATCATCACATATACAGTCATCTGATATTCAACAAGGCTGCTAAGCCCACTCAACTGGGAGAGAACGGCTTCTTCAAAAAATGGTGCTTGGAGTACTGGATATCCATATCCAAAAGAATGAGAAAGGGACACCATCTTACACCTTATACAAAAATTAACCCAAGATGGATCAAAGATCTAAATATAAAAACCAAGACTATAAAGACCTTGGAAGATAATGTAGGGAAACATCTACAGGACCTTGTAATAGGAAATGTTTTCATGAACTTCACACCCAAAGCACAAGCAGTGAAGGAAAAAATAGATAAATGGGATTTCATCAAAATTAAAACCTTTTGCACCTCAAAGGACATTATCAAGAAAGTAAAAAGGCAGCCTACCTAATGGGAGAAAATATTTGGCAACCATATAACTGATAGGAGCCTAATATCCTGCATATATAAAGAAATCCTACACCTTGAAAAAAAAAAAAAAACAACCCATTTAAAAAATGGGCAAGCAACCTGAAAAGACACTTCTCTGAGGAAGAAATACAAAGGGCTAAAAAGTACATGAAAAGATGCTCAACATTACTAGTTATTAGGGAAATGCAAATCAAAACTGCAATTAGATACCATCTTACACCCAGTAGAATGGTGGCTATTGAAAAAACAGCAGTGTTGGAGAGGATGTGGAGGAATGGGAACCCTCATCTACTGCTGGTGAGAATATAGAATGGTCCAGCCATTGTGGAGGACATTTGGCATTTCCTCAGAAAACTAACTATAGAACTTCCATATGATCCAGCAATTCCACTGCTGCATATATACCTGGAAAAATTGAAAACAAAGACACGAACAGATATATGCACACCAATGTTCATAGTAGCATTATTCCCTATTGCCAAAACTTGTAATCAACCCAAGGGCCCATCAACAGATGAATGGAGAAGCAAAATGTGGTACATACATACAATGGAATATTACTCAGCTGTAAGAAGGAATAAAGTGCTAACACACAGGATAACATGGATGAATCTTGAGGACCTTATGTTGAAGCAAAGCAGGCATTGAAGGATGAACAGTACATTGACCTCACTGATATGAATTAAGCAAATTGAACAGACTCAGAGAGCTATTGTCTGGACAGGTTTACAAGAAATAGGAAGGAAGAAGAAAGTTGTGAGCCAACGCCCATATTGGCATAATCTATGGTAAGGTGAAAGTGTGTAGTTGTGTATTGAAGGGATATGACAGGAGGGTAGTGATATTATTGGGTTGGGTGGTGCAGGATGGACAGGTGGATAGATTGGGAAGGGTGGCTTGGAAGTTCCATGGTACTGGCAGGAGGGTTGGGAGAGGGACCAGGTGAACACTGAGGATCTGTGGGTATGTGGTTGAAAGTACTAAGTTGGGAATGCTCTTATGGCAATAGGATAAGGAAGGGTTACTGGTTTAGGGTGTTGAATGGGGGGACATTCGGGACAGGGTGCTCCTGGAGTAGGCTTCTAGGGAGTGTGTGAGTGATCATTCTGTCATAATGTGTTGTATCAGTGGGTGGAATGATAAAAACTTGGACTCCCAACCTCGCGAGGACCAATTTGTTCACAAATAGAGAGACGGGAGTCTCTTGAGAGCATGGGCGGTTCCTAATAGGGAAGGACAAACCAGTGTGTCAAGACTTCGGTCTTGTTGCATGTAACAATGAATCTTGTCA
The DNA here is from genome assembly GCA_026826555.1 of Tolypeutes matacus. Taxonomy (NCBI): domain Eukaryota; kingdom Metazoa; phylum Chordata; class Mammalia; order Cingulata; family Chlamyphoridae; genus Tolypeutes; species Tolypeutes matacus. Next base: position 11,365,390 of record JAKSZT010053798.1, on the reverse strand, counting down.
TCCAAGGAGTGAAGCTATGGCATTCCTGAGGGTCTCAGGGGAGGGGGAGGGAGGATTAGAATAGATAGAATGCAGATATTTAGTGGGCAGTGAAAGTGTTCTACATGATCTTACAATGATGGACACAGCACATGGCAAATATCATCAAAATTTATAAAAGTGTGCAGTCTAAAATGTAAACCATAATGTAAGCTATTGACCACGTTTAGTAGCTATGTTTCACTATTTGTATATCAATTATAACAAAGGTACCATCCACATATAAAAAGCTATTAATTGGGGGGGGTGGGGAAGATGTTGGGTATATGAGAGTTTCTTGTATTGTATGTGTGACTTTGCTGTGACCTAGAACTTCTTTGAATACAAAATGAAAAATAGTGAGACATTGAGAAATGAGTGGGGGAAGGTGCCACAGTAGAGACAGGACACAAGATATTGCAGTGATGAAAGGCAAAATGTCTAAAAACAATTAAAAAAAATATTTCCATTGTTTAAAAAATACCCCAGTCATTTAATTTTATTTTATTTTTAGTTAAAAAAATTTTTTTTATGTATTTTACAGCTTAAATTTAAACTTTTCATTGTTTCATTTTCCTATTAATTGTATTCAGCTATTGTAATGGCTTCATTTTTGAAGAAGCTTTGGATCACAGAAGGGTTACAACTGGAGTGGGGGAGGATCATTGGTGTGGGGTGTCAGTGATGACAGATGCATGGGAGGAAGTTCACCTGAGCATACATATAAGGTATGTAACAATGTTCAAATGTTTACAAGACATTGTCACAGTGGTGGGAGACTCAAACAATAACCAAGAGAATACTGAATTCCCATCCTGGAAGGCTCTGCCACATTCTCTAAGGGAGCAGCAACAGTCCCCCAGGTGCAGGGGCAGTGACTGGTGAAGGAGGATGATCCACTGATGGACCATTGATATGGACAACTAGGCTTATGAGCCTTTGCTCTTGAAATTGAAACTTAGCCTATTGTTAAGGGGTGCCTAAAAGTTGTTTCCTGAGTGCCTCCTTGTTGCTCAAATGTGGCCTCTGTCTAAGCCAAACTCAGCATATGAATGCATTACCTTCCACCCAGCATGGGACATGACTCCTGGGGATGAGCCTCTCTGGCACCAATGGTTTGCTACCAAGCACCAACTAGCAATGCAGCTGGAAAAAGACCTCAAATAAAAGGGGGAAAAGGTAAAGACAAATGAGTTTATATGGCCAAGAGACTTCAAAGTGAGTTGGGAGATCATCCCAGAGGTAACGCTTATGCACATCTCAGCAGGATCTCATAGACTTCCAAAGTGGATACAAACCCAAATAGTGGGGCTCCTGATTACTCTGGAGACACTTAGATCCTATGGTCAGGGCAAATAGCTCTGTAGTTTGGTGCCTTTCAGGTGGGCCCTACTTCGGAGTTTGTGCTCCTGAGAGTGACAGTGTTAGACTCAATTATGTCTTCCCTGCACATGGCTCATCTGTCTCTTCTATTTAAACCTGTACTTGGTGCTGGAATTTGTATGTGTACATCCAGAGACTTGAGTCTCTGGGCTGTCCATGGGCCAGCTGGGCCCAGAACCTTGGCGGAGTTGCAACACCTACTCTACAGCATATTGGACTCACCCAGCACAACTGGTGGGGAGATGATGATAGACAATAACTGTCCCGGGGAATGGAGAGAGTCTGCAGCTTCAGACAGGATAGCCCCATCCATCTTCCCCATGGGATATAAGTCCCTTCTCAATTGGAGGTGGAGTGGACATCACCATCCCAGAATCCTGGGGATTGGGGGAAAAGACTAGAGGGGTCTTACTGGTACTCTACTATAGACATATTGTGATTCTAGCAATGGAAGAAATTCCAAGACTGATGTGGAGCCAGTGGCCACTGGATCATCTTGGGAGGGAAAGGGAAAACAGTTGTAATATGGAGGCTTTTATGGGACTTGGGGATTGTCCTGAATGACGTTGCAATGACAGATATAAGCCATTTTATATCATCACATAGCATGCAGAATTCTGTGGGAGAGAGTGTAGACTACAATGTGAACTATGGCCCATGCTCAGTGGCAAAACCCCAGGATGCATTTATCAATTGCCATGAATGTGCCACACTAATGAAGGATGTTCATGTGGGAGGGTGTGGGAGATGTGGGGAGTGGGCATATGGGAATCCCTATATCATTTGTGTAACATTTATGTAATCTAAGTATCTTTTCAAAATTAAAAAAAAAAATAATGTTAATGATCAAATATCTCTTACTCCCTTCTTCCCCTCCATATTACTTTATCCTGCATGGGTTTCCTTCATTGAACTTACTACTTCCTGATCCTATTTTACAATGTATTTGTTTTCAATTGTCTTTCTCCCTCAACTAGAAAGTAAGTTTCAGGAGAGAAAAAAAACAACAACTTTGATTTATTCACTGCTGTATCCCAGGAACCCCTGATATGTACTTATTAAATATCTATTGAATGAATGAATGAATGAATGAATGGAAGAAAAGTATCTTCTATAAATTGGGTTGACTGTAAATCAAGAAGGTTTTAGTTTTGTGTGACTCTATTTTCCCTTAGCAGATTAGTTCATATGTCAGCACACTGACCTGCAGCAGTATGAGAGCTTCCAAGTGGATTAGTTCCTTCCTTTCCTAAGTTACCCTCTCTCTTGTCAACTCTACCCACCTAATTAATGCCATCTTAGGTGTACTCTGCCTAGATCTCTTCCCTTGACTCCTTGAAATAATTCCTTATTTATCTAGAAGTTGAAATCTGCATTGTCCTTGTGTGTCCTTCTCCAATATGCTCCTCCCTGTCCTATTTAAATGAAAGTACAATTGATATATGTATCCCTAGTTTACACTATCGCTGCAGGCCTTTTTACTTTCAATGAATTCTGGGAATGGAGGTTTGGAAGCTTAGGAAAATATTTCCATTATTTCCAGAATTGTGGTAGGCAGAATAATGGCTCCCCAAAGATGTTCATTTGCTAATCACAGAAATCTGTCAGTATGTGACCTTGCATAGCAAAAGACAGAGATGTGATTAAGTTGAGGATTTTGATATGGGTATGCCCAATATAATCACAATGGTCTTTATAAATAAAAAGGGAAATAGAAGAGTAAGAATCAGATAAGGGAATGTGAGAATGAAGCGGAGGTCAAAGAGACATGAGAAAGGAATGAACCAAGGAATGAAGAGGATGGATTTTGCCTTGGCGCCTCTAGAAGGAACACAATCCCACCAAGATCTTGATTTTAACCTAATAAAATTCATTTTGGAATTTTGATCTCCAAAACTGAAACATAGTAAATTTGTGTTGTTTTAAGTCACAAGTTTGTGGTAATTTGTTACAGGACCATAGGAAATTAATATAGATTTTAGTACCAGAAGTGGGATCTGAAGTGAACAAATACCTATAAGTATGGAGGTGGTTTTGGAATTGGCCAGAAGTCAGAGGGTGGGAGAATTTTGCAGAGCATGATAGAAATATCTTGGATTGCCTTGAATTTAGACTGTTAGCTGAAATATGCATTTTAATGACTCTGGAGTTAGTGAGGTCTCAGAAGGAAGTAAGGAGCATGGCAGAGAAAACCTAATTGTTTTAGAGCATATTTAAACCATCAGGACTGGATTGTAGAAATTTGAAAATTAAAGGCTCTGCTGGTAAGGGCTCCGAAAGCAAGGAGGAACATGTTATTGGAATCTGGAAGAAAAAAGATCCTTGTTACATGATGGCAGAAAGTTCAGCTGAATAGTGTCTTACGTTTATATAGAAATTATTTAGCTGAGGAGATTTCAGTGTTGAAAATATGCCTGGTTTCTTCTTGTTGCCTATAGTGAAATACACGAGAAGAGATAAATTGAATGAAGAACCATTAAGCAAAAAGGAATCAGGACTTGATGATTTCTGAAATTCTTGGCCTATCCAGATTGCAAAGGAAGCTACCATTTGGGTATTTGCTATTGGGAAAGCATGCTCTGGAGAGAAATCCAAGGATGTGACCGGGCAATCAATTGCTAGTACCTCAGAACAAACAAAAGCTCACAGTAGTCAGTCACCCAGAGAGCTCTTGGAGGAGATCAGGCATGTGAGCACGGATCCCTTCCACCATCTCCACAGAAGCCAAAAATAGAGGTGAGGTTATCAAGGAAAAAGCTGCGGTGCAGCCTCTTGACTAATGGTGTGAATCCCCTGGCATACATGGGGGACTCACAGGGCTTTTGAGATTTTTTTTATCAGAAGGATTACTGCAAGTTTGGACTGAAAAGGACTGAAGAAGCCAAGAAAACAAATAAAAGAAGATTGTCAGACTCCCCAAATTCTACAGGTAAGACGACTGAGCTGCTCACATGTGCTACCCTTCATGGAAAAGGACAGAGGACTCTGAGTGAATGGCCATGAGTGCAGAGGGTGAAGCCACAAACCACAGAAAAGTATGCTCTTTGGCCAACTGGATTTCAAAATTATGTGAGGTCAGTGACAACATTTTTCCTTCCAATCTCTCCTTTTTTTGAATGGGAATATCTATAACTTTTATCCTATGCTTGTTCCAGCATTTAATTTTTGGAGCAGGTAATCTTCTTCTTGAGTTCCACAGGTTCACAGATGGCAGGGAATTGCTCATCAGAATAGTTTATACTTAGAGCCTCAATTTAGAAGATCTAGATGATGAGATTTGGGATTTTGAGCTAATAATGTTTAGATGAGATTTTGGACTTTGAATTGATGCTGTAGTGGGTTGACATGCTTAGGGATGTTGGACTAGGATGAATGCACTTTGCATGTGGGACAGATATGAATTTTGGGAGCCAGAGGTCTGTGGTACGCAGAATAATGGTCCCCCAAATATGTCCACATCCTAATCATCAAAACCTGTGAATATGTTACTTTACCTGGCAAAGGGATTTTGCAGATATGATCTAATTAAGAATTTAAAGATGGGGAGATTATTTTGGATTATCTGGGTCGGCTCAATGTATTCATAGAGAAAGAGGGAGGCAGAAGAGTGGGAGTCAGAGAAGGAAATGTGATGATAGAAGCCAATATTGTAGTGCAGCCATTGTTGAAAGGGTCCATGAGCCAAGAATTGTAAACAGCCTCTAGAAGCTGGAAAACTTAGGGAATGGATTCTTCCCTAGGAAGGCAGGTCTACCAACATCTTGATGTTACCCCAGTGAGTCCTATTTTGGACTTCTGTCCTCCAGAACTGTAAGATAATAAATTTGTGCTGTTTTAAAGCACAAAGTTTGCGGTACTTGGCTGTAGGAACAATAGAAAACTAATAAAATCATCTATAATTGTGTAGATAAAACTAGAAAATCAACAAGAATAAACCGATAAGCTGCCAACTGCTTCTTTTAGGAGGGGAAGGAAAATGAGATCCTCATTGCGGGATCCCCCAAATTGTGCTCTAGTTTTCTGCCAGGCTGAGAGCTCTGTACCAAATTTCATCCCCTTGACCAAGGTTCTTCCATCTAGTCTACCTTTACAAACCCTTACCCCCAGAATTCAACAGATCTTATTTCCTGTATGCCCCTTTCCTTGCTTGTGTCCTGATCTGTAGTGAACAATGTACAGGATTAATAGGGTTGCTGCCAACTCAGTTATAATATCACCGAAATATGTAGATGGTATTGTTACCATATTTTGTCCTTCAGATTATGACACCCTTCAATATCAGCTTGTAATCAAACTGAGACTGAAATTGTCTTATTTCACTTGTCAGTGGAATTCAGACTTCTGGTCAATGCCCTGATGTGGTAGTGATGGACATCTCTTTGACGTACATATGGAATTATCATGTCACTACCTGCTTCACATCTTTGAAGAATTTTGTATTGTTCTAGAGTACACTGCACAATTCTTAATGTAGCTGTTAGATCTGAGTCCTGCCTTCAGCCTCTCTGGCTCCACTTTCTTTGTGCTTTTCTATGTTTGATCATGGTGACCCTCTTCCTTTTCCTCAATTATGCTAAGATACCCCTCAGCTCAGGATCTTTGTATATTCAGTTTTCTCCGCCTGGGACATCTTCTCCCTACCACTTTGCCTTGTTTATCTTTTAGACTTCAGTGTACTGAGGAAGGCCTTTCATTATTATTTAAACTATGTTAGGTGCATTCTCTCTTTTCACTCCATATCTTTCTTTGAAACACTAATCCCAGTTGTAATAAGTCAATAATTTGGTTTTACTGCTTGTGTCCCACATTTGGTAAGAACAGGCGCTATGTCTGTCTTGGTCTTCTATTTGCAACAATTAGCAGAGTAGTGGCATTTAGAAGCATTCATAAATACCGATCATATATTCTTTTTTGTGTTTCCTGTCACTGAAACATTAGATTGCTGTGGGCACAATCTAGACTGTGACATTTATTACTAAAAGATTGTGCTTTAGAATTCTTTTCATCTCAAGGTCTCAAATTCCTCTGTTAATTATTTTATCATGATATCCCATTATGCTAACCATTAAGCAATGTTCTCTTTTTAATAATTATAATTTGAAATGACAGAAGAAAATTGAAATAGAGGCAGAAAATCTTTGAAAGCTTCACAGAGAATGACCCAGCTCATACAGATTAGAAATGCTTTTAAGTCATTCTTTTCTCCAGTAGTGATTTCCTCCACCATCCTTACATAATTAATAAATACACATTTTTCTTCACATAAGACTATTCCACACAAAATAAATTCTTTGTTTAAGTCATGGATTGAAATGAGTACATCTATTAATTCTCTGTGTAGGCAATTTTGTCATTGTGTACTTGGGTCTGGTTTAGAAGGAAAGGATGTTTTTGCTTTCTGGTGTAATATCTTACATATGTACCATCTTTTTCCTATACCACAAATGTTAAATAACAGTCATACATTTTTTCTCTTTAAATTCTTGATTTCTAGAGCTATGTGAAGCATCTGGAATTAAGTTGAAAAAACTTTGGGATTGGCTAATTTTAATGTCGAATCATATTTAAACTAGATGATGATTTCTTTTGTTGTAGTTCAAGGAATCGTCAAGGGCTGCTTTTTTTTCCACAGGAAACTTTGCAAATTAGTAAACAATGTCATATAAAACAAGTATCTTTTTAAAAGAATGTCTTACCAGATCAGAAGACAGCTTTGATAGTCAGGAAAGTAAATTTCTCTTGCCAACTGTTCCAGTGCTTAATTTGCCTTATAATTAAAATGTGTTCCCTTACATTTAATCTATACTTTCTCCACCACACACTCAACTATTTTTTTATTTTTCTTATTTCAGCTAATAATAATAATAATTATTACTGTCATTTCTCTGTAGTAGACATTAATGGTAGTTTAGGGAAATTTTGTCATAATAGCATGTCACTGTTCTCTATCCAGTGACAATTATTCTAGGTTTCTTCCCAGTCTTGAACTATGACAATATGGTTTATCTCATTTCATTTAATATACATCTTGAAGAGATAGATTATGTTTTTAATAATTTATGAATATTCATACTGAAATTTCCTTCTGTACTCCAGATAGAATTTATGGCAACTGATTGAAGGGCACCTTCACCTAGTTATGCCTCAGGTGAAATAATGTAGATATGAGATAATTTTCCAAAGAGTTGACACACTTCCTGTTACTCATATATAAAGGTCTGAATACAAATCTTTTGTTTTAAAGATAGCTAAGTTTAGTTTAGTCAGATAAAGAATCTCAACAAGGGATATCTTGAATAATGTTGATATATCTTCCTGCCCCATGGAATATCAATAATATTTAGTGCTTTGTACTTAAGATTCAGTCTATTTTCTCTTTTCCAAAAAGGCACTGGCATACCCAAAATAATGGAAGTCAAACTGGAATGGAAGAGCAAGAAATAAAATATCTAGCATTTATATCCCCCTTATTCCTCTCTAATATGAGAGAATTTCATATGAGTTTTAAAAAGATATCTTTTTATTAATACATACTCTTGATTTATATTTCTACCAGGCTCAAGGAATTCTTCCATTTTGCAACATGGTCAAGTATTGCCAATATGCAGTATGATTTTAAAGAATTGGGAGTGATAAAACACAAGCCCCTCCACAATGATTCCAGATTTTAACAGAATCACACTTGGGGAAATTAATTCATGGACTTTTCATTAATTCCTACTGGAATTATTTTCCAGGGATGTTGATTGGTAGTACATTTCCTTTCTGAACTCTTCTGGTCATACTGTTAAAAGAGCACAATCTTCTTGCCAGTAAGTTATAATCAATTGGCAAAAAGATGTAATTAAACACATATATCAAACAATGAATGGACAGACTGCATAAAATTGATAATTTCCAAATGACATTTATATACAAATCCCATTAGTTTCACCAGGAATCAGAACGTGTTTTTTTTTTTTTTTTTTTTTTTTTT
>JAKSZT010053798.1:11331432-11356913 GCA_026826555.1 Tolypeutes matacus | reverse complement strand
TTTTTTTTTTTTTTTTTTTCTTCTTTTTTTTTTTTTTCCTTGCACAGTGTAAAACTGTGGGTCTCGTTTTTGGGTGACCCTCCAGAGGTGCCTGGAAAGTATTGCCTTTTAGAAGAATCAGAAATTCTCTTCCAGCTTTGCTTAAGTTAAGGAACATGTCTCCATTCTTTTGCTCATTAAAGCCAAAGAGAGGGGAGCTGTAACTCTCACCTTGGAAGGTGCCGTTTTGTTTTGTTTTACTGATTCCTACAGTTGCTGAATTTGGTTCAGTCTTACTTTTGTGACAGGACAAGAAGTGAGAGAGTATAAATGGCTTTTGAATGAGTATAACTTTTATTTCAATTAATTGATAAAAAATAATGTAATTAATATAAAAGAGAAGGTGAATTTCAAAAGTTTGAAAGCAATATTGGGTTTAATTATTAAGGTTTGTAAAAACTTGAAATCCATTTTTATATTCAACAGTGTAAATGAATATCATTCTATACATACTGTCTCACACTAATATTTCAATGGCAGCCTGCAGATCTTCTGGATTTCCCCTTCAATGAGGTTTTTTTTTTTTTTGGTAAAGATTTTTATTTATTTAATTATTTACTTTTTCCATTCTAACCCCCCAGTTTTTGCTGTTTTGTGTCCATTCATTGGCAATTCTCTATGTCTGTTTCCTGCCCTCTCTTCTCATCCTTCTCCTCCTGTCTTCACCAAGATTCAATCATGGGAGCCTCTGATGTGGGAGAGAGGCATTCTGCCACCTGTGCCACCTCAGTTCCTGGTTTTTCAGTGCGTCTCATCTTGGCTCTCCCTTGTGTCACTCTCCTGTTATGTCATCATCTTGCTGCTTGGCTCAGTGGGGCTTGGTGGCTCACCTGCCCATGGGGCCTGGTAGCCCACACACATCTTCTATATATATTTTTATTTTACCGGGAGGTCCTGGGGATGGAACCCATTTCCCACCATATGGCAGTCGGACGCCCAACAATTTGAGCCACATCCGCCCCCCTCAGTTAGGCTTTGTGTTGAAACTATTAGGGGGAAGTTGGTGAGGAAAGGCATTCTTCCTGAATGCTCTGCTTCTTTTTCATCTGAATAACCCACAGCAGGTACAGAATATGCATGAGATGAAGGGCTTATTTGATGTCGGACTATATGGAAACCTAAGAAAAAACAGTTTTTTACTTAATAACTTTTAAATTTACAATCAGGAGCTTTTAATGGATATCCAGCTTGGCTTATGGATTTCCTAAAGTTTCAGAACAGAAAAAGGATACCAAGTTTCCTTCATTGTAAACATGGCAAGCACGGACTTTTTGAATTCTGTAAAGTATGGAAGTAATAGGGCAATAAATTACTACTAAGTAGCTGGATTAAAAACAACAACAAACAAAACTAAATCCTGCATTGCAGAATCCTACTGTGATCTTTTCTTCCTTTTTTCTTTTTGAATAATATATGTGCAATCATTCTCCCCAGAACTATCACAGCTTGAGTTGAAATAATCGCTCTAATTTGTATGGGAAAAAAAAAAAAGCACCCTCATTTGTGCTGATAAAATGCAACTCATGGCACCTCCAATCCTGCAGTTTTAATGTGACTCAAAAAGCTGTCTGCCATAAAGGAATGTATTAGAGATGCTAAAAGCTGAAGCCATTTCATTTTTGTTAAGTCTTGGAACAATTTAGCTGATGGGGGTAAAACGTGCACTAGATTTTCTGATAAGTGGTTTGCTATTCGCTGAAATTTTACTTTCCAGAAACTATTTTATGAAGACTCGTCAGTGCATGGAGTAGTCCTTAACGTCTGGCACTAGGTGTTGGATGTAATTGCAGTTTGCATGCAACTTATTATTTTTGTTTTGTTTTGTTTTGTTTTCTGTTTTTTTTTTTTTTTATTTTTTTTATTTTTTTATTTTTTGTATTTTTTTTTTTTCATTTGCATGCAACTTATAAATGGCAACAAAAGTCATTAGATGATAGCAAATAAAGGAGCTGGTTGGTTTGATGTAAACAAAACATTTCCAGGTAGTTTCATTGATTTTAGACTGTTCAATGCATACTCATAGAAGTGTGTTTTATTTTCATGGCACTAAAATTCACCCTAAACGCTGGACCAAAAGCTTAGACAAATGTAGGATTTCAATTTCTCAAAGGATTTTTGACATGCATTACCCCCATCTTCCCAGAGCCCTCTAAGTCAGTTAGGACACAGCTTTGAAAAACGGTAGTGATGGTAGCAGAATATTGTGAATCCAGTTAGTACCACTTGAAAGTGCTTACAGTGGGAGCTTTTGTGTTGTATATGTGCTACCACAATAAATTTTGTTTAAAATCACGATAAAAATCAAATTATATTTATTTTAAGAAGTCAAGTGGAAACAACCTCTCAGTAAGGCCTGTCCTGTTCTGACAATCCCAATTCAATTATTTATATTTCAACTCTTTCCCTCCACTGGTATATCCCATCCCTCTTAACTCACTAATTTCCCCCCATGACCTCTTAGGCATGTTGTTGATTCTCTGTCTTGCCCACAAGAAGGTATACTCCATAGGGCAGGGGTTTTTATCTTTTTGTTCCCCACTGCCCAGAACAGTGGTAACTGGTGCTCAATAAATAGTCATTGAATGAGGGAATGAATTGTTCTGTGGTCATAGACCAGAAGTGCTCAGGCTGCTAAATCCTGAAAGAGAGGCAGTGGTCTGGGGTCAAGAGGTCACTGGGAAACCCCAGAGCGGTGGATTTGGAGTGAAAAAGAAACCCCAAGGGACGGGCTTGCTCAATTCCTAGGCCCGAGAGAAGAGGCCACTGAGATCTAATTTTGGTCAGAGTCTCAGCCAGGCTTCAGTGGACACACAGAAGGGCTCTTGGTGGAACAGAGCTCCCGCTGCCTGCAAGGCCCTGCCCTTTGGGGATCTCTGGGGACTATTTAGTGGGACACACCCCCTCACACCACGAGAGGGTGCTCTACCAGAGAACTCCCAAGTCAGTCTCTTGTCTCCAGTTCTGCCATTGACCAGCTGTGTGATTGATGGCAGGTAGGTAAGCTTCTCCATGACAGCAGTTCCCAGAGCATTCCTTTGCGTCATCTCATCTGTGGGAAGAAAGCAGGGTTGGAATTATTTCCAATTAAGAGTGAGAGAATTTAAGCATGTCCCTAAAGGCCTGCACCCCAGCGACCCACTCTGACTGTGAATTCATCCTGCTCTGTGTGACACCTGCTGTGATTGCATGTTTCCTGCCCAGTAAGAACTAAACTTGACTTTCAACATGGGATCTTCCCTTAGAGACATTTGGAAATACCCAAATAGTTAAAAGCAGCTTTTTTGTTTTGTCTGATTACAAACTTTGTTTTTAAAAACTAGCTAAAAAGAAAAGAATAACAAAATGCAGATATTTGAGAGACATTTGAGGGACATCATGATTAACATTTTGGCGACATACACAAAAAATGTTGAGATTAGACTATATTATACAATTCTATATTCTGGCTCTTTCTAAAGTATGTTTTTATTTAAGTTTTTTGAAAAGGTATTTTTCAATCAAACCACTTCTCCATTAAGTGTCTCTGTTAAACTGTCAATCTTGTTGCTCTGGTGGAGGCAACATTGTCTTTTTCTCTGGCTGCTTTCAGTTTTCCTTTTGACTTTGACTTGCTTTTAGCACTAGGTGTGTTCTTTTCTCTCTATTCTGCATGCACCTTAAAGAGCTTGTTCAGTCTCTCACGTGATATCCTTTGCTCTCTTTTCAGATATTTCTCTTCCTTCATCTCTCCCTCCTCTGACTCCAGGACTCCAAATTGAACATGTTAGATCTTTTCTGGGCTTGTCGTCATTTCGTATTTCAAAGCTTCATTCTGGAACTTAGGTGAGGAGGATATACCTGTGGTCCACAGACCACACTATGAAAACTGTTCTTTTATGGTGTTACCCTTCAAAATCCCACCAGATTTTCCTTCTTAATGGGTTCTCAGGCCTGATTCTTTTTGTTCTTAGGCCCATGAGTCTTTATAGCATGATAGGTACCTTCTCAGTCTCTCTGCAGCTTCCTCTACAATGGGTAGATTTCCTATGAAAAATCTAAAAGCCAAGGTTTTCCTCCCTTTTTTGAGACTCAACTTCATAATTTCTCACCATCTCACTGGCTCTACTTTGCATTCACACATTTGTTTTAAATATTTTGTTTAGTTTTTCCTGTTTTTTTTTTGTTTTGTTTTGTTGTTGTTCTTTGTTTGTTTTTAGGGAGAGTTCAAATTTCTTGATCTGCTAATACTGGAAGCAGATCTCTCTCTACCTCATTTTAGGCAAGTTTTTTCCTATCATCTTTAATGCAAGACTAATCAGAAAGTTGAAATGTGATTACTTAAAAATATTTTATTTAGACGTTTAAATTATGCATAACTATACTTAGGGAACTTTTATTCTGGACATTTGTGCAATGAAGCGTGTGCATTATCTCTACAGTTAAATTTGTCAGTGAATAAAAAGCCATGATTTAATGTCATATATTTGGCAATTCCTGAGATCTGCCAAAAATACAAAGAAAACAAGCAAACACCCTAGAATATTTAACACCTGTGAAGATGGCATAGGGTTTATAGAATGGGGAGTGATGCCACCTCTTCTTATTTGAATAAAGCTTCCAGAATAAGGTGGACTATCTAGTAATTAATCAGGAGTTGTTCAGATGCATACCAATACCTTCCCTAGCTAAACTGTACTTTTATTTCTTAGGGTATGAATGCCTCTGAGATTCTGATGTGATCTCTGAATACTTTCTTAACAACAAAATGATGCATATATAACCTGTCATTAATTAATGTAATTTCAGGGACTCAGACGATAAGGCCTATCCATCTACCCCAGTTTAAAAGTGCATAATCAGGTTTGAATACTCTGGGAAAAATCATTTTTCATCTAAATTCTTCAAATATTTTCATTTGTTTAATTGGGAGAGTCTGTGAATGTGTAAGCACACACCCTTCACGTTCATATATCGAGTAAGCAATGCTTGAATTTCTTTCACCTTGATGCTGTAAATTCAGTCAATTGACATGAAAACAGCTAACCAGAAACTCATTTTCATAAACTAGGAAAAGCAAAATGAATGCCTGAGCTTATTTATATTCATTTAAGGCTATAATTTTTAAATTATGCACACACTTGATACTGAAAATATGTAATTTATTGTAAAACTTTAAAAAATGTCATTCCTAACGGGTTTTTCTGGCTTCTTATATCATCTTACATCACCACTACTTCATACCACTTTATATGACTAGTGTCTACCTTTACAGAACACGGGAAGGTTAAATTAAAAAAAAAAGATTTTTAGCATTGCTGTATTTCATTACTTTGTTTGTGCATTCATTTGAAGATGTTTCCCTGCTGAGAAGCAACTTAAAATGGAAACTTTTCCATATCCAGCAAAAACAGATAAGTCCTCTTTAAATCAGTTTCCATCACAGGGCCTAAAATAGTAAGAAAGTGCCCTAATATAATTTACACAGTATTTTTTTTTCCACTTTTAGTTTTTCTTTCAAAATTGCGAGGTTAGAATTAATTGTGGGAAGATGGCAGAGTAAGAAGCTCCAGGAACCAGTGCCCCAACGGGCAGAAACAGTCTGTCTCAACTGTTTAGAAACTCCAGAGTCCAGGAGAAACTGTAGAGCATACAAGGAAGATCAGGACAAAGAGGCTGGTCAACCCTGGTAGACATCAGCAAATTACCGTCACGCAGTGCCCCCTCTCGCGGCAGGCAGCTGGGGCACCTGCCCTGCCGCTCCCCACCCCCGACCCCGCCAGTATAGCTGGCTGGTGCCAGAAAGAGACACAAAATTCCACTTCCCCAAGACCTGGAGTGGGCCTGGGCCATTCACTGATCATGGCTTTTTTTTTTCAAAGTAGCTTTTATTTAGGTATATACACATATAACAAATTACGCATATTTAAAGTATACAATGTGATGGTGAGTTCTGAACTGTGTACTATCAGCATGAAACCATCGCTACAATCCAGAAGCTGAAAGATCCATCATTTCCCCTTTGTCACCATGGATTTTAACTCTGAGGGTGGTTCCAACCTGCAGGACAGGGCAGCCGCGGAGACTCAAAGCTGGCTTGCCTCCTCAGAGCTGCCAGGACAGTGGAAGGGCTGCTTTTGCTGCAGAGGTAAGAGACGAGAAGAGCCCAGCTTTGGGGAGTCCTGGAAAAGCTCCTGGCACCCCACTCCGCCACCCTCCCTCGCCCCCTCTCCAGGACTGTTTGGAAGCAGCAGGCATTCTCCTTGTGAGGCCCTGTTCCAGCTGGGAAAGACTGCCTTACTTAATCTAATTATTTCATATCAGTGAGATCATACAATATTTGTCCTTTTGCATCTGGCTGATTTCACTCAACATGATGTCTTCAAGAGTCATTCAGATTGTCGTGTGTATCAGAACTTCCTTCTTTAAGAGTGAATAATATTTCATTGTGCATATATACCACACCCATTCATCAGTTAATGACCATCTCTGTGCAATAAAATTGTGTATCTCTGTGATAATAATAAATTAATGGAATTTTCCCATTAATAATCATAGGACCAAATCTCACAATAAAAACATTCCAGCAACGGACCAAATCTCACAATAAAAAGATTCCAGCAACACATTCAAATAATAATTGTTAAAATAATTGCTAAATGATAGTAATAATAGTTATCAGGTTTTCAACCTAGCAATGCAAGGGTGGTAATATAAGGACACCTATAACTCAATTTTATCACAGTAAATATAAAGAGCTTGTTTCTTCTGTGGAAAAATTTAATAATAATTTTAATATAAAACCTAGTTAAATAAAGAAAAGTAGGGTACATCCTCAATGTAATATAGGCATTCAATCTAAAACAAGAATTCATCATGCACATTTTATAGGCTGGATAAGAAAAAAGTGTAAAGAAAACATATACTAATTTAGCATAAAATAATTATAATTATAATATATTATTATAAAAATTATCCTAGTGTATGGAAAATTTTAATTTATTGTGTGACATAGAAATTATGTTACCATTATTTTGTACAGGAATGCTTGCTACCTCATTATAGGATAAAAACTAAAGCTTTCATAAAGTGGAGTTAAGGAAGAAAAATTATTGGTAATTGGAATAAAATAGATAAAAAGTCTTATTTACATCGTAAATATCAAAATACCTGTTACATATTATGAGTTAAATGTAAATAACCAATTATAAAGAACAAATAAAATAGGGTATTTATCATATATAAGAATATATTATTTATTTACCTTTGACACATTATGTGGATAAGAAAAATAAGTATTGTAAGATCTGACTATATGCATCAGGGAAATTACTTAATATATATTTAATATAGTGTATTAATTAAGACGGAAGTTTATGAAAACCCCATAGAAATACATTAAGCAAATAGTAGAAGCCAAAGTAATGTGCAAGCGATTGTTATAACCATGTTATATATTAAGCAAAAATACAAATAGATCCAGTATGCCATATGTTGCACAATAGCAGGTAGTTTTGTTTCTAAACATTTTATAACTAGAGTTAGATCTAAAGCTTCATCTATAGTCATACATACCCCTAACTATAATGTATTTTTTCAAGTCTATATTTACATCATCAACAACAACAACAAAAAAAAACAGTAAAAGAAACCAGTTATATAAATAGGCTTAATTATGTTTAAATTTTAATTATTTTCATTGCATAAATGATATATATTACTTGTAAAAAGGAAAATCCAAATAATACAAAAAATGATAGGGATGGATGGGTGGAGTCAGGAGAGTAAGAGGGTGGAGAAATGGAGAGGAGATGGGTCTCTTCTCTCAGACATTGTAGAACTATTGGTGAATATTCTTCTGAAATGTTTTCAATGTCTGCTTCCATGTCAATAAATATCCATTTTCTTAGGAACCATGGCTTTGGATTTGATTTGATGGAAAGCCCATGATTTACTTAACTAATCTTTCATTCCTACATGATTAGGCACTTGAAGGATTGCCAATAGTTAGGCGCTGTGCATTCTTCTGGCCTGATCCTTTACATACATTTCAGGAAAAAAAAATGCCAGTACAAAAAATTATATAACATTCATTCATATATGTATGTATATATATATGCCAAATTTATATTATGAAACTACACAAATTTCCCATAGGTTTATTTTGAGAGTGCTAAATCCCATACTTGATAATCAATCTTTTTGCTAATCTTAGAGGTAAAAAAAAAAAAACATACCTCTCTCTCCTCTCTCTCTCTCTCTTTCTCTCTATATATGTTTTGCATTCTTTGCTTACCTATCTCTAACGTGCCTTCTTCTTTATTAGATTGTGAGTGTGAAAATGAGTTTTGTTAATTTTCTTTTCCATCTTGGAATAGGGATATTTATTTATTTATTTTTTTGTTAACCTATTGATGTTAGCTATATATATGGGTATGAACAGCTTTTACCTATGTTATCAATATTTTTCTCTCTCATGGGCGTCTTGTGGATATTTTTGAAGTATGGCATTTGGTTATTTAATGTTTCTATCTTTGCATCATATTTAGAAAAACTAGATGTTTCTTGTCCTAAACCTATATTCTCACATATGTTTTTCTAACACTTGAATGGTTCCTTTCTTAATACTGAAATTTTTACGGCATCTGGATTTCATTTTCTCTTAGGTTGTTATTTGTATTTTAATTCGGTTCATGTTTTGGCCCTGCAGAAGTTTAAAAATTTATGTAAACAATTCATTATTCTTCTGTTTTCTTACGTTGGTGTTTGCTTAGAACACCATCTGCCATTACCTTTGTGAAGAAAGGTGAGGGATGCTCTACTTCCTAATATTACTTTTATATACTTATTGGTTAGGTTGTATTGTCTCCCCCACAGGAATCAAGCTCCAGGTCTAGCTGGACTGTCCGCTCCACGTACGGTCAGGCAGATGGAAGATGAAGGAATATTCGTGCAAGATTTCACGAAGGGAGGGTTGGCAGGTCAGGAGAAGCAGAAAGCTCGGGGTCAGTGGGAGGTAGAAGAGACCACGAGGAGAGGAACCGCGTGTGCTGCGCGCCCCTCTCCAGGCCCCCGGCCCTCTCACGGGATGGAGGAAGGACCAGCCTTGGGGAAGCTGGGCGCTCCCTCCTCCGCCCTCCTACTCCTCGTCTCCACTAGCGAGGAAGGGTGGCCTGGGTCCCCTCTCCACCCTCTCCCTGATCTGGTGCAGGTGCAGCGTAGGAGGGAGGCTCCCATGCAGCCGTCGCCACAGGGGCAGAAGCGGCCATGCTAAGCGCCTAGGAGGACGTGGACCGGAGCGCAGTGACCAGCGCGCAGGGGCACGGGCCGTGGGACAGGGGCGACAAGGGCAGAGGCTGAGGCCATCTGTTGTCTCTTTCTGCAGGGCTCCCCCGGGCCGGCCGCCTTGGGGCTCCCCAGGACCATGGGCGTTTCCAATAAACACGCAAGCCTGCATGCTCTCAGCCAAAACAAAAATTTAAATGGTATTTTCTATCGCTAATTTTGGTATAAAGAAAATACGTTGCTTTCCAATGCCTTTTTAAAAATTGCACCGCGACCTCTGTTTTATTAATTTATTAGGCGCGCTTGGATTTTCTCTTTCAGCCACGATCATAGCTTTGGAGAATTCTACCGGCAATGGCAAAGCTTTCCCATTGCATGTTAATATTGTAATGGTTAATTGCAGTTTCTGTTCTAAAAGGTTTTTGACTGTTCTTATGACAAAGTTATTCTGTCATCTTAATGAACTATCCTTCTATCTAGATTATTTTCTTTTAAATATTAAGGATGAGATTTGAGTTCCACACACATCTTTTGATATCTCTTTCCGTGATCACGTGGTAATTTTTCTTACGTGATGGAATGCATCATATAAGCGGGTTTATCAGTTAGCTAATATTGTTTGAAGCGTTTGCCCACCTCAATTCCTGAGCCTTTTTTTTTTTTTTTAATCAAGTTTTGCCAGGATTTAGAAACAGCACTATTTGTTTCATGAAACAAACTAGAATTATTTCCAAAATCCATACCTTGGAATGTTTTGTATAAAATGAATATATTGTTCCTGATTATTTTAAGGAACTGTCCCATATAACCATTTTTTTTTCCAGGATATGATTTTCTTTCTTCCTTGGTTTTGCTCAATATTACTACTATTTGAGTCATATTTGGTTCTTTTTTTCCTAGGAAGCAAGGAAGTCACTGAGATTTTCTAATTTATTACTATATATTTTTCTACATATCTATGTATATGTATATATTGATCTTTTTAACTTCTAATTGTAGTTATATATTTTTTCTCCAATCTAATTCGTATATTGTGTAAAATAATGTACGGATATAATATAGTTTGTTCCTTTTCCTTATAAGACAGCTAGAGATTTTATATTGTACATTTTATTATTTTATTTTGGAAATTGAGCTCCAATGTTTTTTTAAAAAATGGTTCCATCTCTTTTCTAACTAAGTTCTGTGCTTGTTTCTGTGTATTATTTTCTTCTACATGTCTAGGGTTGTCTTTCCAAGCCCTTGAAGTTCTTGAGGGAAATGCTTAACTTCTTTCTTTCCTTTTTGATTAAAACTAATTGCTGCTTTATTTGCTTCCCATTTTTTCCCTAAGAAGGCTAATTTCCCCTAAATTTTCTAATCTAGGAATTTTCCTTATGTGTCTGTTTTTAATTGCTCTAGTGGTTACATAGAAATTAATTTTTAAAAAATTGAAATAATACCTATTAACTTCCTTTTCATTTTAAGATGAAGAAATTAGCATACTTTTACTTGCTCCTCACCATTTCCTGGTTTCCCTGATTTTGATGGCATGGTTCTGGATTTTTAAATTCTGTCCAAGTTAAATTACTATTTCATAATTCAGTTCTTCCCTTTTAAAAATAATTAGTAATGTTTATATTCTATAGTATAACTACGTATAGAAGCAATGTTAATAAAGCTCTTTAAACAGAATGCTTACTGCCAGTTACATGACAGTTCAGTAGTTATGTCGATGAATATACATTTATACTTTCCATTCTATGTCATTTAACTGGAGAGCTTTCCAGGTAACTTTTTTTTTTCCCCAGGGGGGGAAGGCTCATATTCAGGAAAGTGCATTGTTACCTTGAGTTGTTTCCAACCTTGGGATATTCTTTGCTATTTAACACTTGAATAACAATGGCTGGCTTTGGCATTATTTGTTTAAAATCCTTTCTTTTTCAAATTATGCAGATTTAATTGCCATTTGTCATTTAATGATACATATGAGCTTTCTGGGAATATCCACTTTTCTTCTTTTTCAGGTAAATTTTAAAATATATTCCCATAAAATCATGGGAAGTCCAGAGTAGACCCACGTGACCTCAGTCAAACTGTTTTGATGAAGGTGCAAAGGCAGGTCAGCAGAGTAAAGGCAGTCTTTCAACAGATGGAGTTGGATAGTTGGAAGTCCATGTGCAAAAAAAATGAGCCACACCCTATACCTCTCACTTTATACAAAAATGAACTCAAAATCTTGAATGTGTACCTAAAGATAAAATGTAAAACTATGAAACCTCTAGAAGAAACCATAGGGTAAAATTTGTGAAGCTTTGAGATTTGTAAAATTTTTATGTATGACACCAAAGGCAAAACTCATAACAGAAGATATTGCTAAATTTGGTTTTATCAAAATTGAACAAATAAAGGGGTTTTCTGCTAAAGGCAATGTTAAGCCTCAGAGACATCCATACAATGAAATACTATTTAACAAGAAAAGGAATGAACTGTTGATTCGTACAACATAGATGGATTTTAAATGCATCCTTCTAAGTGAAAGAAAGCTATATATTCCATGATTCCATGTTTATGACATTCTGGAGAAGGCAAAACTATAGGCATAGAAAACATCAGTGGTTATTAGAGGTTTGGAGAAAGAGTTAGGGTTGACTACTCTTACCTACTTGTAAGGACTAGTACAAGGCTACAGAACTGCTCTGTATCATGGCTCTACTAGTATATGTATGATTCTACACATTTGTCAACACCCACGTACTCCTTAAAAATGATGCACCTAGAAGAGCACCTCATGTCTATAGGATTCTTGGCCCCCAAAATGTATAACCTATTATCACGAGAAAATAGTAGACAAACCCATACCTAGGGATAGTCTACAAAATACATGGCCAGCACTCTTCAAAGTGTGAACTTCATAAAAGATAAGGAAAGACTGAGGAACTGTCATAGATTGGAGGAGACTAAAGAAATATGATAGCTAAATGCAATGTAGGATTCTGAAACAGAAAAAAGGAGATTAGTGGAAAAACTAGTGAAATACAAGTCAAGTCTAGTTTTGTTCATACTTTTGTGCAAATGTTATATCCTTTGTATTGATAACTGTTGTAGGGCTATTGTAAGATAGTAACCTTAGTGGAAGCTGGATGAAGGATTTATGAAAACTGTAGTCTTTTTGTCCAACTTTTTCTGAAGGTCTAAAATTTATTGCAAAATTAAAGATAACAGTAAACCAATGTACTCATCTCAGAGAGTGATAAGTGCCCTGAAGGAAATAACCAGGCAATGATATATGTGGTCCAAGGTAGCACTGGTGTACTTTAAGTAAAGCAAAGAAGCCCTCTCCAAGGGGTAACTTTTGGGTGAAACATGTTTTTTTCTTGAATTTACAATACTTATCACCATTTATAATATACATATTATTTTTTCATTTTTTTTTTACTGTCTCATGGAACTATTGATCCCATGACAGAAGAAAGAAAGAAAGGCAGACAGGCAGCAGAAAAAAAATGAAAGCCAGGTTCTGTAATTATAAGTGGGCAACCTTTAAACAAAAGCAAAAAACCCGATAGCATGTGTTTGTTATCAAATAAGATAACAAAGATCTGTGTTTTTGTTGGTAAATTAAATTCCTCTACCTATTGCCTTAAAGCAAGGGCTGTCTTGTTTTGGCAGGGCTGATTTTTCCCTTGAAGTTCAAGAAGGAAGCACAAGAGAAACAATGAGGAGAATAAGAAAAGGAAGGGAGTAGAAGTACTTTGGAGATGCTCATTAAATCATGGAAATTTTATATTGGAAAAAGCCTAATTATTTATTCTACAGGTGAACCAATCTGTCTCTCACAAGAATTTGGAAGTGGGGGGGCTTAAGAAAATACACTAAACCTATGAAATCTGAATCTCTGTGTGTGAGACATGGGGTTTAATTCTATAAAGCTTCTTGCATGATTCTGACAGCAGGCATGATTGGGAACCTGCTAACTGCAAAGAGGCTGCCCAGATGGAAAGCCAGACCCAGAGCAGTGCCATGGCCACCACGAGCTGAGGACATGACGACAGCTACTTGGTGGGGACACTGGCGTTGGAGCACTTGGCATCTGTCTTGGATAACCTACAGAATTGAGTAGGAGAGAGTGTAAACTACAGTCCATGCTTAGTGGCAATGCTCCAAAATGTGTTCATCAATTGTAATGAATGTACCACACTAATGAAAGAAGTTGTTAATGTGAGGAAATGTGGGAGGTGCGGGGAATGGGGCATATGGGAATCCCTTAAATTTTTTTATGTAATATTTTATGTAATCTAAGTATCTTTTAGAAAAAGCAAAATATATATTTTTAGAAAATGTTACCCAGATCCTGCCACCTGCTAGCAGTTACCACTTTAGACAAATTATTTAATCTTGTTGAGCTTATGTATCACTCATAGGTGAAATGGAGACATGATCTTGAATCATATATTAGTATGATCATTTAAAAGTTGTAAAACACCCTCTGCTTACAAGATAGTGCTTAGGAAATGTTAATATCATTACCATCATCATCCTCATCACTATGTTCTTATTACTGATCTGAAAGTCTTCCACTATTGCAAAAATTGAAAATTGGGCTCAAAGTTGTCAAAGGACTTTGTGAAAGGAACAGCATAGACCTCTCCCTGCCCATGAGATGGTCCTCTCCCCCAACAGAACATGGGGGTCTTCAGCTGGGGCTAGGGGATAAGCCAGTGACAGTGTGCCCATGTTCGTGCCTTTCCTCTGATTAACAAAAAACATTTGCTCCATCATTATAACTGCCCACGCTCTTTCTGAAAACCAATAGGTCTACATTGGGTTAAGTCGGTAGTCGTTAAATCATCATCTTCATTTATTTCTAAACTAATTATTTCACAAGAATTAAGCCTAACGAGACCTGAAAAACACAACAGATCATCAGGGGCAATTTTATTCCTCAAAATATTATTTTACTTACTGTTTTATTGAACTGAGTGAGATCAGAATTTCAATTTCATTTTTCTCCAGAGAATATTTTTGACTATGAATTCATCTTTGTAATTAGAAAAATGTGAAGATATTATATTTAATTTGTGCAATTGCACAATTTGATTCGCTTATATTGCTGCTATGTTTTTAAAGTAATGTATCCAGTTATTTCAAAGAATGTATCCCATTACTTAGTCTAAATGTAAATATGTGTATGTTGAGATGTGAAAATGATGGCTTGTGTCTTGTTCCAACATTTTTTATGTTAGCTGTAATACATTTGAAATTAAGTACTATATTTGAATTACTTAACATTGATTAGTATACTTTTAAATTTGAAGTTTCATTTTATATCATGCTGTCAATTAGTTCTGATCATGCGAAGCATGCTTGTAAGGATTTAAAAACAGTAACCACTGAATCAATGATTTTTGCACCATTTCTACTCCATTCCAGAACAACTAGAATGAACTTCCTAATCACCATAATTCAGTTTAAAATGCTTTTATGAAATTTTCAGAAACATTATTTAACTTTTATAAGAGTTGGCCATAATTAAAACGTAGAGAAAATAGTGACTTGACAAAGAGTTAAATATTCCATAAGTGCTTCCAACACATTAAAAAATCATCAAACTTAAGAAAATGCTAAAAAATACCAACTTCAGTAGACTATTGATTTTTCCCAATGTACTTCAGCCTCTTTGTAAATAGTTTTCTTAAACATACAAATTAAGCAAACTAGAAGAGAAAAGCAATCCTGGCTTCCCTAAATAGAGTTGCATAGAGTTTTATAATTGCTTTCTTCCTAAGCTTTAACAGATATCAGAATTCATTTGTGATGACCAAGACAATTCTAATATACTTTCACAATTCATTAACTTCAATAGCTAATTTCCATGAATTAACCAATTACTAAATTTTATGTCAACAGACAATTGTCTCAATTTATAAAACTCTTTTGTCAATAAATTTATTTGGACATCTTCAGACTGTTACTTTAATAAAATTAAATCAATTAAGTCAAATAATCTTAGGAGAAACAGTTTTTTATATAAAACATAAAATTGCTAGATACTAGAATTTTATATACTTAAGTAGGTATTGTTCAAAACATAAAAAAATATAAAGTGAAAAAATTAGTATAGTAATTCTCAACACTTTGTAGCACTATGTTACATTGCGTGTGGTAAATAGTGAATCAAATATTTTACTATTTGTATTCACGAAGATGTGAGAAGGAAAAATACAGAATTGCAAGATATGCATTATCTTTCAGAACAGCTAACTCTGTGTCCTTCCTCTCCTGGAAACTGAGGGAAAGCAGGAGAATGAAGAGGCAATTTACGATTAAGAAAGTTAGAGGAAAAGGACATAGAGAAAAGGTGGAAGGAACTTTATGGCTAGTTCCATTTTTTCATTTTGCAGTAGTAGTAGATAACTCTCCAGGTCATACCAATCAATAGCATGGCCATCAGTCCAGGTGACAGTAAAAGAACACATCTTATGACCAGGCTTCCGAGGAACTTTGCTGGACTGTTTGCCCGTGGCTAGCTCAGCCCGTGCCTCGTCATGCAGCTCCTTCTATAAATTCTATCTGATTTCTTGGCCTCAGAGTCCACTGAAGGACAACCAGCTCCATCGTCGTTGGAACCTTGGTCCATTATCTATTTATGAGTCAGGGTTACAACCTTGGACCCAGACTGTGTCAGCATCATTGCCATACTCCTCCAAAACATTTGTACCTTGTTGCTTGGACAGCATCATCAAAGGCCAACGATGTGACATGGTTGACATGGTGACCTTTCCTCCCTGTACTTTCTTCTCATATTGTCAAAACCCCTGTCAGATGGCAAGTACGTATTCCAGGCTCAGGTCAACGACTTCCAGGTGTTAACGTGTCTCTTCTGACCACAAACACTTCTCCAGATAAGGAAGTCAGTTTATTCTTCTGGCCTCCCCATTCTGTGACTTTAGACTACTCTCATTTTCTTCATATTTTCTAGCTCCTCCTACCCAACATCTCACAGGCCATTATTTTATTATGTTTTGGAGAACCATATATCCTAAAGTTTAGTTGTTTGTGTTACTTAAGTCTTTCAATTAAAATTTCTATTTCACCTTATTTTATGGTGAGCTAGTCATTGCTGCTGTAAAAATATTGTGAATGACTCAGTCTTGGCTAGCTTGATTGGTCTAAGTGAAAAGAGCTCTCATCAAGGAAAATAGAATTTCATGTATAACACCTGATAATTAATACCACATTACTAAAACCATTTTTGGTCCAGTACACTGCAATTTAATTCAGGGTCTTACAAATGAATTATAGGGATGCCTTTAGGCAATTGTCATGTGTTCTGTTCAAACAGGGTATTTTTTATCCTAATTTTTTCATTTATAATATTATGTAAAGAAAATATGCAATTTTTTTCCTGGCACTGATATACTTACGTTGCTAATGCAAGGTTGAGGATCTCCTGTCTTTACCAAAAAATAAATGCATTATCACAAGGATAGTATAATGTTTTATCCAGGTGGCCTATCATCTAAGCATCAAATGACAAATGCAAAATCAGTCTGTTTACTGGAGACTGTGTTTCTATAGTGACAAATATTGAGATAAAAATGGAAAAATGGAATATAACAGGATATTTCCAAATACCACTTCAGTAAATTGTTGAATATTTGTTGGACATTTTCTGTTTTTTTTTTTTTTTTATGGATTCTTGACTTTGTTTAGAGAGAGATTTTGTTTATATTGCAACATTATGTTACATTTTAAATCATAATATTATTGGTCATTTTTGACATTTTTACTAATTAATAGTACATGTATCTAGAACATATATTTATGGCCAGTATTCTTCATGTTTTACTATTAACAATTAACAAATGGGGGCACAGTCAATTAGATGCATACAACATTTTCCCTTTTCATAGATGAAAATAATATCCACTTAAATGAGTCAAGGTATATTGCTTAGTGAATTGAATAAAAAAGAATATTCATCAGGACAATTCTTGCCACAGAAACATTTGTTTCCTACTTCAGATAATCTGCTTTGCCATTCTAGTTTGGTCAGCTGCCTTAAGCCATTGTCCATCTCCATTTATTTCACTGTGCATTGCGTGCACTTCTAAAAGTCAACTCAGCATTACTGCCATTTCGTGTACATGGGGTTATTTATATTAGTTATCTGCAATAACCCTACTCATTAAATACTTGATAAAGTTCTGCTTTGCTCTATTGTCCAGACATAGGGATTGGTGAAGTTCTTCTCCTCAACAGTTCTTTAAACATGTGAGGACAACTTTAGAGTATGAAAACCTACCATGAACCATGTCCCTTAAGCAGAACAACCTGAAAGGTAGCCTGAGCTTTGCACATGTGTGAAGTGTCAACGTATTTAGTATGTCAGAGGGAAAGTGTTCATCTGGAGTCAATCTAAGAGTCACAACATTTGAGAAAATGGCTCATAAATGATGCATCCTAAGAGGAGACAGAACGAAGACTGAATAGTGAGCATGCAAATGATGTGTGAATATACCAAGGAGCTATAAATAGTCAATCATGAGGGAATAGCAAGCAGAAATGGACTGTCAAACGGGATTACTATTTGTGATACTCAAGGATGTTAAAATGAAAATTGAAAGGGGAAGGGAAGAAAATAATATGAGGAAGAGGGAAAGTGCAGTAAATAATAATCAGAATAAATCCTCAGATGAAAATGCAGTATGAGCAAATTTAAAAAGTATAAACCCATAACAGAGGGAGGAGGACGACGATGATGATTCAGAAAGGAGAGAGAGAGACTGAGAAAGATGGAATCCTGTTGCCATAGCATCATTTTAAACACTTTATGCACATTTCTTCTTCTGAGTTGTCCCACAATACTGTGGTAGTCAGAATAATGGCCCCAACAATTTCATTTCCTAATCTCTGGAGCCTGAGTTCAAGTTACATGGCAAAAGGGACTTTACAGAAACAAATGGGTTCAGCATCTCAAAATGAGAAGATTACCCTGAATTACCCAGATGGGTGCAATACAAGCGAAAGAGGGTGGCATGAAGTCAGTGCCAAGGCAATGGGTGATGGAGGCTTGAAGATGGAGGAAGGACCATGAACAAGTTTCCTCTAGAAGCTGGAGAAGGCAAACAGATCCAAACTTTAGAGCATCCAGAAGGAAAGCAGCCTGCTGACACTTTGGGTTTAGCCCAGTGGAAACTTCTCTGGACTGCTGACCTCCAGATTGTGAGCTAATACATTTACGCTATTTATTTTTTTTTAATAATTTTTTTTTATTTTTAAAGAAGCATTAGATTACATAAATGTTACATAAAAATTATAAGGGATTCCCATATGGCCCACTCCCTTCCCCTCTCACACTTTCCCACATTGAGAACATCCTTCATTAGTGTGGTACATTTGTTACAATTGATGAACCCATATTGATGGACTACAGTTTACATTACAATTTACACTCTGAAACCCACAGTTTTGTAAGTTATAACAAAATAAACAACGGCCCATATCTGTCACTGCAATGTCGTCCTGAAAATGTCCCCTTATTACACCTATTCTTCCCTCTGCCATCCCTCAGAACCTTTGGTGGCCACCGTCTTTACATCAGTGATGATTTCTTCCATTGCTAGAATAATAATTCTATAGTAGAATAATAATGTCTACTTTAGTCTATTGTTCATTCTCCAGTCTTGAGGATTTGGGGATGGTACTGCCCACTCTGCTTATAATTGAGATGGGGCTTAGATCCCAAGGGGCATATAGATGAAACTATCTTGCTTGCAGTTGCAGACACTGTCTGTTCCTTGGGATGGGAATTGTCCATCATCATCTCCTTGTTAGTTGTCCTGGGTGAGTCCAGTGAACTGGAGAGTAGGTGTTGCAACTTTGCTGAAATTCAGGGTTCAACTGGCACATAGATAGGTCAAAGATTTAAGTCTCTGAGACATATATTTATCAAGTATAGTGCTAATTATGGATTCAAATAAAAGGGGCAGAAGAGCCATATGTAGAGAATCTATAAATGAATCTAACTATGTTACACTGGGGAGCATAAATTCCAAAGTAAGGCCCACTGAGAGGGTACCAAATTCCTGAGCTGTTTGTCCTGCTTATAGTTTCTGGATATCTCTAGAGCCCTCAGGAGACTCACTGTTTGAGGCAGTGTTTACTGTGGTAGTCAATGAGATCCTGCTGAGACTTGCATAAGCATAACCCCTGGAATGGCCTCCCAATTCACTTTGAAATCTCTTAGCCATAAAAACTCATTTGTCTTTACCATTTCCCCCTTTTGGTCAAGGTTTCTTTCAGATGCATTGCTAGTTGGTGCTTAGTAATAATTCTCTGGTTCCAGGGAGGCTCACCCCTGGGAGTCATGTCCGATGCCTGGGGGAAGGTAGTGGATTTATATGCTGAGTTTGGCTCAGAGATAGGCCACATTTGAGCAACATGGAAGCTTTCAGGAGGTAACTCTTAGACAGTATATAATATGGCTAAGTTTCAATTTCACAAGAAAAGGTTCATAAGTACAATTATCAATGTCAAATGCCTGGCATAGTGGTCTGTCTTCCTTCACTAGACAATGCCCTTGCACTCAGGGGATTCTTGATGTCCTATTAGAGAATGTAGCAGAACTCCCCAGGATGAGAATTCAAATTTCTTTTGGTTATTGTGTGGATCACCCCCACTGAGACAATGTTCCATGAACACTTGAACATATTCATATGTCTTAGAGGCATGCGCCAGGTGAACCCCTTCCCAAGTGTCCCCACAGTACTGACACCCTGCACCAGTGATCTTTCCCCACCACTGTTGTAATCCTACTGTGATCCAAAACCGCTCCAAAAATGAAGCCATCAAAATAGCCAAATAAAATTAATAAGAAAATGAAATAATAATTTAGAAAATAACCAATTAAATACAAAAACATTTAAAACAATTTGCAATAATATATATATTTTTAAATTGGACATTGTGTCTTTCCTCACTGTAAGATTTGTTATCTTGTATGTTCAATGAAATTTTCTTCCACATATTCCCCCTGTATCTTTTTTCCTTTTCCTTTTGTCTTTAAAAGAGATTTATGATACAGAAAACTCACACAGAGAATACAGGTGATTTCCATATACCCAAAATACTCCCCTTTCCCCTATCTCCATTATTAATAACATTACATGCAGATGGTACATTTGTTACAATTGGCATACAAATATTGAAGCATTGCTACTAACCATGGTCAATGGTTTACATTATGGTTTACATTTTGGATCATAAACTTTTATAGATTTTGACAAAAAATTTAAAGTGGCCTATATCCATTAATGCAAGATCATGCTGAACAATTCTAATGCCCTCTACTCCCTTTCTGTCTCCTTGTAAACCTATCTTCCAGACTCTAGCTCTGTGAGTCTGCTCAATTTGCTTGAGTCATATCAGTGAGGTAATGTAATATTTGTCCTTTAGTGCCTGGATTACTTCACTCAATATAAGGTCTTCAGGATTCACCCACGTTTTCCCATGTGATAATACTGCATTCCTTCTTACAGCTGAGTAATATTCCATTCTTTTTATGTACCACAGTTTGCTTATCCATTCATCTGTTGACAGACATTTGGGTTGCTTCCAACTTTTTGCAATAGTGAATAATGCTGCTATGAACATTGGTGTGTATGTTATTTATCCATATCCCTGCTTTCAATTTTTCTGGGTGTTGCTGGTTCATATGACAGTTCTATAGTTAGCTTCCTGAGGAACTGCCAAACTGTCCTCCACAATGGCTGCACCATTCTACATTCCTACCAGCAATGGATAAGTGCTCTCTTTCCTCCACATCCTCTCCTACACTGGTAGTCCTCTGTTTTTTTAATCTCCACCTGTCTAATGGGTGTAAGATGATATCTCATTGTACTTTTGGTTTGCTTTTCCCTAATAGCTACTGATGTTGACTATCTTTTCATGTGCTTTTTAGCCATTTGCATTTCTTCTTTGGAGAAGTGTTTATTCAAATCCCTTGCCCATGTTTTAAATGGGTTGTTTGTCTTTTTATTTTTGAGGTGTAGGATTTTTTTATATATGCTGGATATTAGGCCTCAATCAGATAGTGGGTTACTGAATATATTCTCCTGTTGAGTAGGCTGCTGTTTCACTTTCTTGACAAATTCCTTTGAAGTGCCTAAGTTTTTAATTTTTAGGAGGTCCCATTTATGTACTTTTTCTTTCATTGCTTGTGCTTTAGGTCTGAAATTTATGAAACCATTTCCTACTACAAGGTCTTGTAGATGCTTCCCTATGTTATCTTCTAGGAGCTTTATGGACTTGGCTCTAATATTTAGATCTTTGATCCAACTTGAGCTAATTTTTGGATAGGATGTGAAGTGGTGGTACTCTCATTATTTTAGATATGGATATCCAGTTCTCTAAGCACCATTTGTTGAAGAGGCCATTCTCCCCCCATTGTGGCCTTGTCACATGTCACTTGACTGTGTATATAAGGATCTATATCTGAACTCTCTATTCTCTTCCATTGGTCAGTATGTCTATCCTTGTGCCAATACCATGCGACTTTGACCAGTGTAGCTTTGTAGTGTGTTTTAAAGTTGATAGTGTGATTCCTATAATTTTGTTTTTCTTTCTCAATATTTCTTTGGCTATTTAGGGCACTTGCCCTTCCAAATAAATTTCTTAGTTAGTTTTTCCAATTCAGTACAAAAAAATGCTGTGGCAAATTTTATTGGGTTTGCCTTAAATCTGCAAATCAATTTGGGTAGGACAGACATCTTAATGATGTTTAATCTTCCAATCCATGAATACGGAATCTTCTTCCCTTTCTTTAGGTCTTCTTTGATTTCCTTTAACAATGTTATATAGTTTTCTTCATACAAGTCCTTTACATCTTTAGTTAAGTTCATTGCTAGGCATTTGATTGTTTCGGTTGCTATTGTAAATGGCACTTTTTTCTTGATTTCCTCCTAAGATTGCTCTTTATTGGTGTATGGAAATGTTACTGCTTTTTACCCATTGATCTTATATCATGCCAGTTTACTGAACTCATTTATCAGCTCTAGAAACTTTGTTGTAGTTTTCCCAGGGCTTTTTGTGTATAGGATCATGTCATCTGCAAATAGTGAAATTTTTACTTCTTCCTTTCCAATTTGAAGTTTTATACCTTTTCCTTGCCTAAGTGCTCGAGCAAGTACTTCTAATACAATGTTAAATAAGAGCAGTGACAGTGGGCATCCTTGTCTTGTTCCAGATCTTACAGGGAATGCTTTTAGGATTTCACCATTGAATACGATGTTAGCTGTGGGTTTTTCATATATACCCTTTATCACATTGAGGTAGTACCCTTCTATTCTTATCTTTTGAAGTGTTTTTATAAGGAAAGAGTTCTCGATTTTGTCATATACTTTTCCTGCATCAATAAAGATGACCATGTGATTTTTTGTCTTTCAAAGTGTTAATGTGATGTATTACATTGATTGATTTTCTTATGTTGAACCATCCTTGCATACCAGAGATGAAACCCACTTGGTCATGGTGTATAATTCATTTCATGGGTCATTGAATATGATTAGCAAGTATTTTGTTGAGGATTTTAGCGTCCACATTCATCAGAGAGATTGATTTGTAATTTTCCTTTCTTGTGGCATCTTTATTTGGTTTTGGTATTAGGGTGATGTTGGCATCATAGAATGAGTTAGGCGATGTTAGCTCCACTTCCATTTTTTGGAAGAGTTTAAGCAGGTTTGGTGTTAGTTCTTCCTGGAATGCTTGGTAGAATTCACCTGCGAAGCCATCTGGTCCTGGGCTCTTCTTAGTTGGGAGGTTTTTGATGAGTAATTCAATCTCATTGTGATTGGTCTTTGAGTTCATCAATTTCTTCTTTTGTCAATATAAGCTACTTGTGAGTTTCTAGAAATTTGTCCATTTCATCTAAGTTATTCATCTTGGTGGCATAAAAATGTTCAAATTATCCTCTTATGATACTCTTTATATCTGTGGGATCAGTGGTGATATCTCCTTCCTTGTTTCTTATTTTATATATTTGCATCTTCTCTTTTTTTTACCTTTATTAATCTAGCTAAGGGTTTGTCAATTTTATTAATCTTCTCAAAGAACCAACTTTTGGTTTTGTTAATTTTTTCTAGTGCTTTTTTATTTTCAATTTCATTTACCTCTATTCTAATCTTTGTTATTTCCTTCTTTCCACTTGCTTTGGAATTGGTTTGTTGTTCTTTTTCTAATTCCTCCAGGTGTGCATTAGGTCTTTGGTGCTGGTATCCCATAGGTTCTGATATATTGTGTTCTCATTTTCATTCATTTCAAGGTAGTTACTGATTTCTTTTGCAATTTCCTCCTTGACCCACTGATTGTCTAAGTATGTTGTTTAACTTCCATATCTTTGTGCCTAATCTGCTTCTCTGCCCCTTACTGATTTCCAGCATCATTCCATTGTGTTCAGAGAAATTACTTTGTATAATTTCAATTTTTCTGAATTCGTTGAGAATTGTTCTGTGGCCTATCATGTGGTCTCTCCTGGAGAATGATCCATATGCACTCAAGAAGAATGTGTATCCCATTGTATTTAGGTGTAATGTTCTGCATATGTCTGTTAGTTCTAGATCCTCTAAAATATTATTCAAGGTCCCTGTTTCTTTATTGATCCCCTGCTGAGATGTTCTGTCTAATGATGATTATGGTGTTTTAAAGTCCCTCAATATAATTGTAGAGGCATCTATTTCTCCAGTCAGTTTTTCCAATGTTTCCCTCTTTAGGTGCATAAATGTTTATGATTGTTCTTTCTTCTTGATAGATTATCGCTTTCATTTTTCTTTTTCCCTTACAATAGTTTTGCATTTAAAGTCTATTTTGTCTGATATTAGTATAGCTATTCCCACTTTTTTTGGTTAATGTTTGCCTGTAAAGTTTTTTTCCAACCATTCACTTTCAGCCTCCATGTGTCCCTGGGTCTAAGGTGAGTTTCTTGTAAACAACATATACATGGGTCATACTTCCTTATCCATTCTGCCAGTCTGTGTCTCTTGATTGGAGAGTTTACTCCATTAGCATTCAATGATATTACTGTGAAGGCATTACTTACATTAGCCATATTTTCTTTAGGTTTATAAATGCCATATGTTGTTTTTATTTCTCTTTTTATCTGTTTAGTTATTCTTACCAATAATCTTTCTTCCTAAACTCTCCTCCAACCCTTTCTCTCCTTTTTTTTCTGTTCAACCTGCAGAACTCCCTTTAGTATTTCTTGAAGTGCAGGTTTCTTGTTGACATACTCATCTTAATCTCTGTTTATCTGTAAATATTTTGAACTCTCCCTCATTTTTGAATGCCAGATTTGCTGGATATAAAATTCTTGGCTGACAGTTTTTTCCATTAAGACCTTAACTATGTCATGCCACTGTCTTTTTGCCTCCATGGTTTCAGATGAGGAATCAGCACTTAATCTTATTGAGCTTCCCTTGTATGTGATGGATCTCTTTTCTCTTGTTGCTTTCAGTATGCTCTCTTTGTCTTGCGCTTGGGCAATTTGATAAGTATATGTTTTGGGGTATGTCTGTTAGGGTTTATACTGTTTGGGGTGCTCTGTGCTTCCTCAACATGTATGTCCATATCTCTCAAAAAAGTTGGGAAATTTTCAACCATTATTTCCTCTAACACTCCTTCTGCCCCCTTTCCCTACTCTTCTCCTCCTGGTATGCCTATAATGCATATGTTTGCATGTTTTGTGTTGTCATTCAAATCCCTAATTCCCTGCTGAATTTTCTCTATCTTTTTATCTATCTGTTCTACTATTTGTCTGAGTTCAGATGTACTGTCTTCAACATTACTGATTCTTTCCTCTGCCTGTTCAAATCTGCTGTTATTTGCTTCCTATGTATTTTTGATTTCTTGCATTGTGCATTCATCACTATTAGGTCCGTTATCTTTTTATGTATGTTTACAATTTCTTCAGTATGTTCTCCCAGTGTCTTCTTAACATCCTTTATCAAGAGATATTATCACATCATTAAGTAGATTCATGATATTTGTTTGAACATCCTTGATTAGTTGTTCTACATTGCCGCTTTGTTCCCGGGCCTGAGGGTGATCAGCCCTGCTGCAGCCCGGGGAGCGACACGAGCTAGTTGTAGACCGTCCGGCGTGCACTCCGGGAACGGCGGGGGGGTGAAGAAGTTGTCAGGAGAGCG
>JAKSZT010053798.1:11311741-11331422 GCA_026826555.1 Tolypeutes matacus | reverse complement strand
GAAGGTGGGGCGTAGTGCCCCGCAAACGCCTGGTAAACATTACCTCACTACATTCTGCATCTCCTCCTGTTTTTCAGTTTCTTCATTTGACTGGGCCATGTCTTCCTGTTTCTTAGTATGGCTTGTAATTTTTTGTTGGTATCTAGGTGTCTGTTTATCTTGATTGGCTTATTCAGTTGGTTAGTTTCTCTTTCTACTCTAGGATTTTATTTTTTGTTTCTTTGTATGTGGTATGGTTCTTTTAAATACTTAGTTCCTCTTATTCAATATACTCACACTTGTATGTGTTCCTTTGGGGGAAAAATTTGGGACCAGAAAAAGGAAAGCGCTAGAAGAGAAAAAGAATAAGAGTAATAATAATACAAAAAAGGTAGAAAAGGAACTGTACAAGAGCTAGGTAACTAAATAAGAATTATGACTAAAAATCATAAAAAAATACAAAGGAGTAAGAATAGAAAGAGGTGAAAGAGAAAAAATAAAAGAAGAAATAAAATAGAGAGAGAAAAAATAAATTGAATTAAAAGGCTGGACAGATGAGAATAAAAGGGAAAAAAAGAAAGGAGAGAGAGAAAAATAAAAAATAAGACCAAACAAGAAGAGGTGGAATGAAAGAAAAGCAACAGAAATCAGAAGATATAAAAGTGAAGGAAAGGGGGGTGGATGTGGCTCAGATGGTTGGGCGTCCGTTTGCCATATGGAGGGACCTGGGTTCGATCCCCGAGACATCCCGGTAAAAAAAAAAAAAAAAAAAAAAGTGAAGGAAAGAAAAGTAATAAAGTAACTTAAAAATTAAGTAAAAGGGAAAAAAGGAAACAAAGAAAGAGAAAGGACAGCAAAGAAAAAACAAAGCAGAAAAAAAAAAGTCTTCCCTCTTAGGCCTCTAGAGACTTTCTCAGGGTGCTGGTGCTCATCAGTTAATCATCCTGCAGCTTTCCCTCCACAGATAATATACCCAGTTTTAGTGAATAAAATAAAGGAAAAAGAAAAAAAAGAACAGATCCATAAAAAATGTTAAATAAAACAACAGACTCCCTGTCTAAATGTTCCCTATCATAAGGTGCTAGCTGTGTGCCTGATAACTCAGTAGATCTCTCCCTGGATCCCTTCTCTTGGAAGGTACTAGGACTCGAAACAGAGATGTCCTACATGCAAGGGAGGAATTTCCTCCACTGAGCCACAGCAGCTCTATAGGTTAGGTGGCTTCTGAAAGCTTATCTGGCTCTTCCCACCCCTGTTTCCCTCAGGCAAACTGGTCTTCTAACAGTTTTCATAGGCCAGGCTAGTTAGGCACTTGTCTCTGCCCTCTCCCTGACCAAGTTCGTTCCTCTCTTCCAGGGCAGCTGGGTGTGACAGACTGCCTGAGAAGATACCCCCTCCCTTCTCCCCAAGGCCATCTCAGCGCTGGCTGGTATCCTCCCCAAGATACTCCCAAAAGGGGGCTCAGGTGGCCAAACCCATGGAAAGGAAACCACTCTCAACCCTTCACCATACCTCTCTTCCTCCCAGGGAGTTCTCCCTCCCACTCAGCTGGCTGGTGAGAGCCAGGGGTTCCATGGAGACTATTTGCCTTGACGGTGGGGCTTAGCCACTGGCCATTTCCAGCCACAGGGGTGAGCAACTCAAGGTTTTCCCTTAGCCTCTTTGTCTCTTTGTCCTGCTCCTTCCTAGATGATGCCTGCAGCCTCCTGTTCCCTCAAGGAGGTTTTTGCCCTTTCTCTGCCTTTTTTTTTTGTGACAGAGCTGAGCAATGCTTACCTACATCGACGCTATTTTCTCAGAACCCCCTTTTCTGTTATTTGAAGCTACCAAGTTCGTGGCAATTTGTTACAACAGCAATAGGAAACAAATACAAATACTATTATAAAGTCCCCATTATACCTTCATTACAGATAAGAAAACTGACACTAAACAAGCCATGATATTTAACACAAACTGCACTGCAGAATCTGGGCTGAAGTGCAGATGTTTCCTTTTTTTTTTTTTTTTTAGGGGATGCTGGATGATAGAACAGGACCTCTTATATGGGAAGCAGGTGCTCAACCACTTGAACTACTTCTGGTCCCCCAGATGTTTACTATTCTAACCCCTAACCCAGTGTCACTATTTCAAGCTATGCTACTTCAAGATGGACAGAAACAAAATAACTAAAATCAATAAATACTCATCATACAACATTGAGTATGTATGTATTCGTACGTGCTCACATGCAGTTGGAATCAAATTGCATCCACACTTTTAAAGGCTGTCTTTGTAAGCTCCCTAGAGGCAAGAGTCAGACTTCTTTTATTCACTCTCACAGAGCCTGGCTCTTGCTCATCTAGCCACATAGCGGGTGTTTAATAAATATGGTTGATTAAATGAAATAATTAATAAATGAAATTTAAATTTTGAGTATTTTCACATGCTATAGTTTTCAGAAAAAAAATGATGTAGGTAGATGCAAAATTAAAGAAAAAATTTAGACAGAAGAATAAAAATAAGGTGTAAGTGACAATATTTATGCAAAAATAATATCGAATTTTTCCTGAATGAGAGCAGGCAAAGTTTTCTCTTTTGTAAACATTCTGTTATGTAAATTATTAAACATATACAAATTTAGAGGCATAGGATAATGAAGCCTCATGTCTCCTAACCAACCTTCAACAATTACAATTACTAGCTTCAACAGTTTTCAATCTTTTTCCATCTGTTTCCTTCCACTTATTTTTATCTCTTTTTATTTCCTTTTTCCCCTGAAATAATTTAAAGCAATTCCTAGATATCATGTCACTTAGTGTGTAAGTATTTATAAGTATCTTTCACAGATAAGAACCTTAAAAAATCATAACACCATTATCACAGCTAAAAAATTCTCATAATTTTAACATATCATAAAGTTTTAATAGCAGTACATGCGCAATCTTTTCTTATTGTTGCATTCCTTTTCTTTCCAGTTAGTTTGCTTAAAACAAGATTTAAATAAAGTCCACAATTTGTATTTGCTCGACACATTTCTTAAGTCTCTTCTAATCTATATCAGTTCCCATTTAGTTTCCAATAAAAATACATAACTTTATTTTTCTTTGTAAATTACCCATGTTCCATATTTGGCTGATTGTATCCTTATAGTGTCTCTTTTAAAAAAATCAGTTTTATTGATAGATTTTAATAAAGCATAGAATTCATCCAAAGTGTATAATCAATGGTATTTGGTATAATCTCATAGTTGTGTATTCATCAATTCAATCATTATTAGAGTATTTTCATTATTCCAATATTAATAGTAATAATAAACAAAAAACTGTACCCCTTAAATAGTCACTTCTCAATGAATGACATACAGCATCCCCTGTCATACATAGCTGCTATTTCATTTCTGTCTCTCTAATTTATTTTGTACATTCATGTTTTTCTTTTCTTAAGCATTTTTTTCCATTTTATTTATACATTTTAATAAAGCATAAATCCATCCAAAGAATGCAATCAATGGTATTCGGTGTAATAACATGTTTGTGCATTTATCACCCCAATCACTCCCAGAGAGCTTTCATTATTCCAATAATAATAGTAATAAACAAACAAACAAAGCTCATCACCCCTCAATCTCTCTATGCCTCACCTGGGGTACATAGCTGCTATTCTTTTTCCTGCTCTCTAGCATATTTTTATTTAAACTTTGTAAAAACAGTCT
The DNA here is from genome assembly GCA_026826555.1 of Tolypeutes matacus. Taxonomy (NCBI): domain Eukaryota; kingdom Metazoa; phylum Chordata; class Mammalia; order Cingulata; family Chlamyphoridae; genus Tolypeutes; species Tolypeutes matacus. Next base: position 11,327,752 of record JAKSZT010053798.1, on the reverse strand, counting down.
TATATAGGCAATATCACCCATAATTGTGTTTTACATGAGATTTTACTATTTTATACAGTCCCATGTTACAGTTTTTAGCCTTCCTTCTATTAATATAAATGACCTTAGACTTTACATTTCAACCACTGTCACACCCATACAATGGCACTGCTAGTTACAAACACCACGGTATGCTTTAACCATTTCTATTCACTTCAAAAGATTTACAAACAACCTTTTAAACAATTATGCACAGATTAAACTTCAGTTTTCCATTTTCTACCCTCCGTCTATTTTCTGGTGACCTATATTCTAATTATTAACTCTATGGGTTTACACAGTATGTTTAGTTCATAATAGTGCAATCATACAGTATTTGTCCTTTTCTGTTTGGCTTGCTTCACTCAACATAATGTCCTCCAGGTTTATCCATGTTGTCATATGCTTCATGATTTCATTTCTTCTTACTGCTACATAATTTGTTTATTCATTCATCAGTTGATGATCTCCTGGATGGCTTCCAACTTTTGGCAATAGTGAATAATGCCACTATAAACATGGGTGTGCAGATATCTGTCTGTGTCTCTGCTCTCAGTTCTTCTGGGTATATATCTAGTAATGGTATTGTTGGGTCACATGGCAAGTCTAAATTCAATTTCCTTAGAAACTGCCAAACAGTCCTCTGCAGTGGCCGTATCATTCTACATTCCACCAACAGTGAATAAGTGTCCATATCTCTCCACATCCTCTCCAACATTTATAGTTTTCTGACTTTTTAATAGCAGCCAGTGTAATAATTGTGAAATGATATCTCATGGTAGTTTTGATTTGCATTTCCCTATTCTTTATGTTTTGGCTATTCAGGGACACTTACCCTTCCAAATAAAATTGATTATTGTTTTTTCCGCTTCTGCAAAAAAGCCTGTTGAGATTTTTATTGGGATCGCATTCAATCTGTAAATCAATTTGGGTAGAATTGACATTTTAATGATATTTAGTCTTCCAGTCCAAGAACATGGAATGTCCTTCCATTTATTTAAGTCTTCTTCAGTTTCTTTTAGCAATGTCTTGTAGTTTTCTGAATACAGGTCCTTTATGTCCTTGGTTAAGTTTATTCTTAAATATTTGATTGTTTTTGTTGCTATCATAAATGAATTTTTTTGTGTGTGATTTCTTCCTCAGATGGCACATCAATAGTATATAGAAATGCTATTGATTTTTGTGTATTAATCTCATATCCTGCCAATTTTCTGAAGTTGTCTATTAGTTCTAGTAGCTTTGTTGTGGATTTTTCAGGGGATTCTAGATATAAGATCATATCATCAGTGAATCATGAAGGTTTTGCTTCTTCCTTTCCTTTTTGCATGACTTTTATTTCTTTATTTACCCTAATTGATCTAGCCAGAACTTCTAGCACAATACTGAATACCAGTGGTGACAGTGGGCATCTTTGTCTTGTTCCTGTTCTCAGTGGGAAAGCTTTCAGGCTTTTACCATTGAGTATGATGCTAGCTGTAGGTTTTTCATACATGCACTTTACCATATTGAGAAAGCTTCCTTCTATTCCTTATCTTTTGGAGTGTTTTTATCAAGAAAGGGTACTGTATTTTGTCAAATGCCATTTCTGCATCAATTGAGAGGATCATCTGATTTTTCTTCAATTTATCAATGTGGTTTATTACACTAATTGATTTTCTTATGTTGCACCACCCTTGCATACCTGGGATAAAACCCATTTGATTTTGGTGTATAATTCTTTTAACTGCTTTTGGATTCTGTTTGCAAGTATTTTGTTGAGGATTTTTGCATCTATATTCATTAGAGATATTGGTCTGTAATTTTCTTTTTTTTTTCTTTTTTTGTAGTATCTTTATCTGGTTTTGGTATTAAGGTAATAGTGGCTTCATAGAATGAGTTTGGTAGTGTTCCATCCTGTTCAACTTTTTGGAAGAGCTTGAGCAAGATTGGTATTAGATCATCATTGAATGATTGGTAAAATTCACTTGTGAAGCCATATGGTCCCAGGCTTTTCATCTTTGGGAGGTTTTTGATGACTGATAATTAATTGGACTCCTTTTATCAGTAATTTCAATATCTATGGGTAAGGCAAGTTAAATGTTTATTTTTCTCTTTTTTTAAATCAATTATTAAAATAAGGAATTAATGCTCTATCAACTTTCAAGGGACATCAATGAATTTTTTTAGTATCTTTATAAAACACAATGATTTTAAATATATATATATAATGCATTTGAATTCATTTAAATCATTATTCTTTATAATTCTGGAATTGTTGCTTCTTTGACTAGTGGGAATCTCTGTAAGTTGGTTAAAGTAGCCTTTTTTAAAACATATTCAATTCAATATTTCTGATTTTAGCCACACTCAAGTGTACAGTTCAGTAGTATAAATGACTTTTACAACATTGTGCTACCATCACCAACATCCCCTACCCAACTTCTTTTTGATCTGACTCCAGTTGATCACCTACTTGTTTCCCCATTATTGTCTTCTATATTTCTTGTCCATTCCTAGAATCAATGATTTCTTCAAGAAATCCTTTTTAGTGAGATTGAGTATTTGAAGACCATACTTGCAGGATTAGGTGTGTTTATTGCTATTGGGTTGTCATTGCTTCTAGGCCATTTTGGGCAATAGAGCTTAATGATATGCATATTTTTTTTTGGAAAGAGAAAAAAGAAATTATGAATTTGATTCAACTGCAACATTAAAGGAGGTTTATTTAATTTTTTTTGACTTTACATATTTATTCTTTTCCCATGTAACTGATTCCCAGTGACATTAACAAATCCCTTATTTAATTGATTCCAGATTACATATAGATATAATAGTTTCAAAATAACAAAATTTAATATTATTATGAACAACAATACTACTGAATGCCACCTCTCTTTCAGTACTTTATGTCCATATCTCAGTAGGCATTATAAAAGTGACTTTCAATGGGTTATGCCACCATTTGACATAGAGTTAGGGTTTTTTGTATGATATCATCCACCTAATTTTTTGTTTGATCATTTCTGATATGGAATCCCATTTCTACTTGCTTCCTTTGGTTATGGCAAATAGGCCATAGGCAGTAAGAATCTGTGTTTGCTTTGCTGCTAAATGATGAAGAAAAATATGGTAGGCAGCAGGAGTAGGAAAATAATAATTCTAAATGTTTGATTCTAGAATAGGATCTTATTCTAAGACTGCACTAACATGGAGGCCAGGTGAGGGACATAGGACTGTTGTTGGCATCAATACTCTATAACTGAAAATGTCAGCTGTACTGCTAATCACACATTCTTCCCACTAGTGCCTTCTGAAGACAAGATTACAGAAAGAGATTAAAAAAATAGAAACACTCTCTGGTCATCGAATCTCCTGTATAATAATGCTAAGCCTCTTAGATTGCATGTGGGACTTGGAAAGCAAGCCAGGAAAATCCCAGCACTTTAGAACTTGTGCTCTCACCTTCTCAGTTGGCAAGTGTCATTCAGTACCATTTTTTTAAGTCCTTTCTTTCCACCTTAGCACATCATTAAGTGTTTGCTCATATTCTTCAATTTTTTCTTGAAACTGTTAACATTTAGCACTCTAATTAAAATAAAATTAGAATACAAAATAACAAATAAACAAAAAATGGAGTGACCTCCAGCAACTTCTAGTTTTCAACAGTACTTCCTGTTTTTGGTTTCCTTCTTCCTTTGCTCCATTCTCAGAAATCGATGGTTTTCTGGAATTCATTCAGAAGAGGACATTTCCATGTTCCTTTTTGTCATTGGATGAATCCATTAAAATTATTTAGTTATATTTAAGCATAGTCCACCTAATTTCCCATTTTACAGAGGAATAAACTGAGGGACAGCTCAATTAATATGTTAAAGATGACAATGATGTTAACCAGAATGAAAAACACTAACAAATCTTTAAGACTAATACTTGGATGAGTCTAAAGGGAAGATATGGAAGTTATGCCACTGTGATGGCAGTTACCTAGATTAAACATAAAAATGTAGGCAATATGTCAAAGTATAGTGAAGAAAGTATTTTTGAGGTCACTGACAGTGGAGGACCATTTTCTCACATAGAAATAATGAACTGCTCATAAAAATTGAAAAGGTTGGGTGAAAAGGAGGGTAGTTTTTGCCCATTTAAAGTGCAGAAGTGAATCACAAAATACGACTGGTTTTTATTACTAAGACAGAAAGAAATTTCACAATATGAATTTGAATAGTAGCATTACTGGTTTAAGTGTCTAGCAAAGGAAAAACTGAATCTGATAACTGAAAATGTGGAATTTATGTTTTAAAATACTCTATTTTATAGTCATACTTTAAGTAAAGCCATAATATCAGGTCACCATATTTTAGAAATGTAATTTTTAACTACCATCACTTCCTTTCATTTCATTATGAAATTAAAAGTTCTGTGCCATGGTGGCTGTTGAAATTTAAACCATATTAAAATGTGATCAATGACCTTCATGCAAGTTGGCAACAGTTCTCGTACTAAAAATTGTGATTGTTTCTTATGTTTACGTAACCTGCTTAGTATTGAATCCCTCTGCCAAGTGGGTCTTCCTAAGAAGAGTGCGTCATTACTTACTCTTAACATTTACAACCTGTGATGTCAGATTTTTAAAGGGCTTTATGTGAACTATGATATTGTAATTTTTCTAAACATTTTAAAAAGGGTAACAAATTATATATGTACTAATGCTCTTAAGAAAAATAAGACAGGAAAAGTTGATGGTATTCATTAGGTTTTAATGGAGCAGTTCCTTGTAATAACAAGTGTATAGCAAGGAAATAAAACGAACTTAATGTATATTCAGTTTAAATGGTTATGTATTTTTAAATTGCCAAGAAAAATAAACAACTTTGTACATTTGAAAAAAAAAATGGGCAAAAAAGCAAGCAAATTCTTTACTGTCTTTGGTGACTAGAGAAACATCATCAACCTCTTTGAAGAAGTTTTTTTTTTTTTAATTATTATTATTGTTTTTATTTAAAATCCTCCTGTAGGTTTTTTGTTGTTTTTTTTTTAACTTTATTTTGTACATTTAGTAATTGAAAACATAAACAATTAAAAACTAAAAGGTAAACACAGATGAATAAATATATACTTTTCTCAATTAAATGTAATGGATACATGTAAATTTTTTTTTTTTTTTGAATCATTACTATGAACCAAATATATTGTGTAATATATTCTTTGAAGAAGTTTTGAGGGAGACGGGGCTGCCGCAGACCCCGTTTCAGATTTGCAAAGGGACACCACTGAAAGCAGAAGCAGCTAGGAAGGGACTAGAGCAAATTCCAGATCTTCCTGCAGATAGGTTTGTGACACTGCCATGGGTTTACCTGTGTCTCCCCAAAAGGTATGTTCAAGTCCTAGCGCACAGTGCTGTGAAAATGGCCTTCTTTAGAACGGGGTCTCTGGAGATGAGTTACAAAGAGGGCACCTGGAGCAGCAGCGTGGACCCTGATCCAATATGACTGGACCCGTCTAAGAAGGGTAGAATAGACATGAGCAGACACAGGGGAGAGGGCCAGGTAAAGACAGAGGCAGAGAGAAGTGATTCTGTGGCAAGACAAGGAAAGCCAAGGGTAGCTGGGAGCCACCAGAAGGTGGAGGGGGTAAGCAAGGGCTCTCCCTACAGGTGTCAGGTGGAGCACAGCCCTGCTGACAGCTTGGTTTCAGACTTCTAGCTCCAGGACTGTAAGACAATAAATACCTGTTGTTTTTAAGCCACGCCATTTGTGGTACTTTGTCATGGCAGTCTAGGGAACCAAGAGTATTTTTGAAATGGCAGATAGGATCAGTTTAAAGAAGCTCTTCTGGAGTTACAGCTAGGGCAAGTCATGGGATGGTGGCTTATTCTGACTCCCAGCGGAATCACTGTAGAATTGATGAAAAATTTAATGAGCCAAAGAAAAGGCAACATTGAGGAATAAACAACCAATCAGAAGAGAGCATGGTAAGGACAAAATGAAAAAATGACGATATGATGCTCAAACACATTAGTAATTATAATAAAGAAGAAATGCTTACATTTCCCTCTTGTAAAAGACCCTGATACAGGGAAATACAGGAGGATATAGATTCAGTCTTGGGGAATGAAATGCTTATTTCAAGCAAGAGAAAGCTGAGAATTCATTAGGAAAAGTAACAGGTCAATAAGGGAAATAGTCTCATTAACAAATTGAAAAGTTGTAACAGAAGAAAAAAATTGTTTGCAACATATATTATACAAGATTAATATTCAGAATATATTAAGAATTTCTTTAGATGAATAAGACAAAACAAAAGAAGCCAATATTGTTGGTGTATAAATGTGCAATTCATAAAATTAGAAGTACAAATGGCCAATTTTCCATGTACCAATGTTCAGTCTTATTAGCAGTCAGAGAAAGCAAATTAAAAGAGCAGCAAGATAGACTTTCTACTCTTCAGATTGGAAAAAATGAAACGTTTGATCATAAATTATTTAGGCAATGATGTAGGGAGAAACATACTCTCATATATAATTGATGGAAAAAGTACTTTAGAATATGTTTATACAGGGTAAATTTCCAATAGTAATCAAAATTTAAAATATTCATAAGAATATTCTGCTGAAGCTGAAGTCTGGATATTTGCATTTCTGTTCTGTTCTTGTTTCTGAGCATGAATATGTCTTTTTGGTTCTATTATTATTATATCAAAATTGATCTGTCGTTACTGTTTGAGCAGGGTGTGCCCAGCACGTGATCTCACTCAGCTACTTTTACTGTCTAGATAGCAAACACCTTCAGATTTATAACTCCAACCTGAATTTCTCTTCTGAAATCCAAATCCTTTTCTCACTGCCAACCGGACACGTCCAATTGGATATGTAACATGAACTTCAAACCTAAGGTGTCCAGAATTGAACCCTTGATCTCTCAACTCGATCCGTTCCCCTTTCTCTTCTCCACCTTTTAGTTATCAGCACACTTTTCAACTTATGTTAGAATCCAATAAACAGAGACATTCCTCACGTCATTTATTTTTTATTTCCTCAGGCCTAATTCAGACCTTCACTGAGCCTTGCAGCTCTATTTACATTTCTTAATGAGGCCCTTTCAATGTCTGCTCTTACTTCTGCAATCCGAGTCAGCATCCGATCTTACTTCAGTGATTTCGACTACGTAGTAGATTGTTTTCACCTCCAGTTCTGCCCCCTTCAGTGCATTCTTCACACAGCAGCCAGAAGGATCATTTTAAAAGTTAGAAAGTAGAAATGTGAGATTGTATATACACACTGGTTCAATGTATATTATTACAGAAGTTATTTCATATTGATTATATTTGAGATTCTCATGTAATTAGGCAGTGTTTTCCATGTAAAGATCATTCCCTGAATATCCAGTCCAAGTAGAATTTCAATTAATTTAAAGGGAACAACAAGAGATTAGAAAATAATACTTTCAAATAAAGTAATAATAAGTGTAATGGAGGCAGTGAGAAACACACTAGATGTAATGAAAAACAAAGAATAATAAAACGAGAGTGGGAAATGAATATATAAAGAATAAAGAAATGATTGAGATGAGTGAACAAACCAAAGTCCTTGGAAAAATGGGAGAGAGCTTCATAGTACTCATGGTATATATTCGGGGATAGAAAGACAATATTAGGTAGATGAGAATCAGTATTCCAGGAAATAAGGGAAGAAAACAACACTGAATTGATTCCATAATCAGAAAATTTACAAGGGCACTTCATACACTAGGGAGAATCACACCTAGACATATCTTGATAATTTGGAGGAGGGGAGGGGATGAAATGGAAATTATCATTTAAAATGCATGCCTCAGCTGAAATGGTAATTGATAAATATGAAATAAACACAAAGTGATAATGTACTTTAAAAAAAAATCTGTGATACTAAGGACGAGGATTTCCTGAAGAAAAGCATACATGAAAAACTGTTTGATCTATTTTGGAATCAGTGACAATGTTTTCAAAGCCTTGAACACAGAGGGAAATTTTTCAGGCATCCATGGAACATTGCAGAACTACTAACTGGATTTTCAAATCCATGGCTTATTGTTCTAGTGCGATAAGCATGAACAGATTCTAATGGAGAAGAGATAGTAAAATGTCATATGTAAATTGTTTTGGAAGGCTAAATTTAAGAATGTGCACTTGAAAGAAATTATTAGAAACTTATTTTTAATTTTTGCGTAACAGGGCTCTAAATAAAACTATTAAATGTGAAACTTTTACACATGCTTTTGCTTATTTCCAGAATTCTGTTAGTCATTTTTATGACTCATTTAAAGGTTGTACACATGTATGTGTGTTTATTGAAGTGTGTAAAATTAAAATAGCACTTTTCCCTGTGTAAATAGGTTCTGTTCTGCAATAAATCAAAAGTATAGCCTAGAACTCATTTCCTTTCCCTGTATGGCCTAATGGGAAATAGGAAATAAAGAGCAAAGGATTGCATTTTCTTCCCACTATAACAGATGGATGCTCATTTGCAGAACAAAGATGTGTTCAGAATAGACAGAAGAAAATTTCAGTAAATGTGAAAAAGATTGTGGTGCGAGTTCAGTTTTGTCTTCTCCATATCTAATTAGAAGTGTGTTTATCTGATGGACAAATAATTGTTTTTTGGATATAATTATATACCGGTAAATACTTAGTTTCCTTTGAAAAATTTTGAAGCAAAATAAGTATATAATGTAATTAACTACATCGAATAGTTTAGTCCTCTTTCTCTATTTTCAAAAGGTCGGGGTCGACCTGTAATAATAGTGCGAGGAAAATAAAGTCTAAGAATGGACAAAGGCTTGAGAGAAAAAATTAAGGGGAATCTCCTTTCATTGTAATCTGTGTGAGAGTTGACTATGCTCTGAAAAAATAGAAAGTGTGGTATTCAACTTCTATTTTGCTTCTTCCTCTGTAGAGTAAGTATAAAAGTTAAAAGGATGAATATATCATAACTGAAGTGAAATTGAACCTCAAGGTAGGTTAGGAGAGAGTTAAAAAAATACCTTGGTCTCTAAATTATATTTACTTATACCTCTCAGTTGCCTGTCATAAAAGTAAATATAAATATAAGCGGTAATTTGTTACTATTCAAATGGGCAATTACAAGAAAAAAATTGAACTTGGAAAACAAGTTTAGTGATGAACATGATGTTGATTCTAGTGGAAAAAAAATAAAGAGGCATTATTGCTCTTTAAAACATACTAAATGTATAATTTATTTACTTCCCTGATTATAATAGAATGCATATAACTATTTATTTGTAATAGAAAATTTGATATATTCAATAACCATTATATAGGGGGAAAATTAGGGAAAAATAAGCCATCACTCAGAACTAAGCCTGCTTTTTAATTTTCTTCCATTTTTAATGAGCAAACAATTTATATCTAGAGTTAGAGCTAGAGCTAGAGCTATATAGATAAGATATTTATAGCTATGTTTCACAGAACCCTGAAGGAGAGTTAATTTCTCCCAGTACTCCCTAACCTACCCAGATGGATTTTCAGTTTAGCTCTCAGCAGCTGTGCTCTGGGAGCAGAGGGATGTCAATTATTGGCACAGTGACACGAGACGCAAGGAGACCAACACGTTGGCTCCACGCCCCCTCCTCCGCATGCAGTGCACTGGTGCTGACTGCACACAGTGCCTCCTCTTGAACATGGCGCTTTGGCTCAGCCGGGACCCCTACAGGACTTGTCCAGGGTGAAGTTGAGTCACACAGAGGGAGAGTTTAGAAGCCCCACCCAAGGTCAAGAAAGGAGGCTCCTGTTAGGCTTTTCTCTGCTCCCGTGGGCAGAGCAGGGAGGGGAAGAGAGAAAAGTAATTGGAGGAAAAGAGGAGAACTGGGAACTGGGAGGCCAGGGTGGATATTGAAACCACTAAGAATTCAATAGAAGTAACAATCTCTGGCAATGTAGGAGATGCCACTGGAGCTGGTGAAGGAGCCGTGGTTGATGTAATCTGATGGCATTATATTTAAGGCTGGTTTTTGTTTCATTTTGTTTTTGGAGCAGGAACTCTCCCCATTCCAAGATTCAGGTTCTATCTTTTATCCAAGCACATACTTTAAATTTTGATGAAATTAAAACAGCTTGTAAAAAGGAAGGTCCACAAAGTGAGCACTCCCCAGACCCAAAATAAGACCATTGCACATTCCAGAAGATCCATTGTGTCTCACTCCAGGCAAGACTTTGCCACAAAAGTAACCATTATCATGACCTTTATTTTCATAGATTGGTTTTGCCTGTTTTTGAAGCTTATATAAATGAAATCATATAGTATGTATCTTTCGGAGTTAACTTCTTTCTCTCAATAGTAAGTCTGTGAAATTTATCTAGGTTATTCTGTATAGCAAAAGTTATTCACAGTTAATGCTGTGTTGGGTTTGGCAAACTTTTATTGTAAATGCCAGACAGTAAATATTTTAGGCTTTGCATTCCACAAGGGGTCTTTGTCAAATATCCTTTTTTTTTTTTTTTTTTACAACCTTAAAAAATGTAAAAACCATTCTTAGCTAATGAGCCATACTGAAACAGGCTGCATGACACAGATAGCCAATTAGAGCATTCCCGTTATGGTATTCCACTGGGTGAATATACCACAATTTAGTTATCCATTTTATTGCTAATGAACATTTAGGCTGTTTTAACTTTGAGGTTGTTAGAAATCGTGCCATTATGAACATTCTTGTGCATGTCTTTAGAGAAGAAATACATGCATTTGTTGAGAATACAGCTAAAAACGGAACTGCTGGTAATAGGTATTTATATTTCAGGTATTTATCTATATATATATATTATTATGTTACTGGGTTCATACAAATATACAAATTTAACATTATAATATCTTCTTTGTGGATTGACTTTTTATCATTAAAAAAGTCATTTATCTGAAATTAGTAGAGCAACATGGGATTTCTTTAGGTTAGTTCTTGAATAGTATAAAATTTTTCTCTGTTTTGAATTTATTTTTCCTTTATACGTTATCTTCATAGTTAATGTTTATCTTATAAGCAGCATATAGTCTTTAAAAAAAAAATCCAGTATGGAAATCTTTGTCCTTTAATGAATATATTTAGGGTGTTTTCATTTAATGTAATTACTGATATATTTGTAGGGTTTTTTCCTATCGTCATATAGTTATTTTATATTTGAACTACCTGTCTTATATTTCTTTATTTTTCTTCTTTAGTTCCTTTTATTGAGTTAATCAAATCATTTATTTTGATTAAACATTTCCCCTCTATTAGCTTGTTAGCTGTAAGTATCTCTTGCTATGCTTTTGGTATTTTTCCTGGAGATTTGACATGAATCTTTGACCAATTATATTCTAATATAAGCTATTAATATTATAACTTTCCCATAATGTTAGGATCTAAGAACACTTTAGTACTATATCCTCCCCTTCTGATGTCACACACTTTGATTTTAGATATATATTATACCATGTACACTATTATTATTACTGTTATGTACAATAAGTATTATTTTACACGTACCAACATATTTAACCTTTCTATTTTAATTCATTATTTCTTACAGTTTCTTGCTTTCTCTGGAGTCATTTTACTTCTGCTTGAACTTTCATTCTTCTTTCTCTTTAGTTCAAATACGGTGGTCATGAATTCTTCCAGCTTTTTTGGAAAAATCTTTATCTCACATTCACCTTTGCAATATATTTTAGTTGGGTATAGAATTCTAATTTGGCAATTATTTTCTTTCAACAGGTTTAAGATGTCATACATGGTCCACTGACTTCGAATATTTCATTTGGAAAGTCAGTTAATCTTATTTTTGTTCCTGTAAAGATAGTATTTTTCCCCTTCTCCTTGGCTGCTTAAAGAAATTTTCTTTGCCTTTTTTTTCAGTAATTTTATTGTGATGTGTCTAGATAGATTTTTTTGGAAGGAGTATTACTCTTGCCCATAATTATTTAATTTATTGCTAAATGTTATTCATTATTTTCTGAAAAAAATGGCCAATAACTGTTCAAATATTACTTCTCTCTCCACTTCTTCTACAGTACCAACTATATGTATGTTATAACTCTACCATACTTCATTCAACCTTAACGCTATTGTCTGTATTTTCTTTTTTTTTATGTTTGTGTTCTCTGTCAAGGTATTTTCTATTGACAAGTCTTCTAGTTCACAATCATTTCTTCTGTTGTGTCTATCTGCTCTAAATCAAGTCCATTGACTTTTTAATTTCAGATATTGCATTTTCTAGATTTAGAATTTCCATTTGAATGTTTTTTAAATAAAGTCCAATCCTTGGTGAAATGTTTCATTTATTTTCATAATCTTTTCCTCTATTTTCTTAAATATATTAAACACAACTGTTTTAAAATCTTGTTTGAAAACTCAAATAACTTGATCACTTCTGAAACTGTCTCTCTTCATTTATTTTTGTATTTGTTTACTTGATCCTGTTTTTTTTTTTTTTTTTTAGTTTATATATATATAAATATATTTTAAGAGGTGCTTAGATTACCTAAAATATTACACAGAACCCACTGGGATTCCTATGTTGCCCACCTCCCACACCTCCCACCACATCCTACACAAACATCTCCCACAAGTGTGGCCCACCACCCTCAATGGACTTACACATCCTGGAGCCTTGCCACCAACCATAGACCACAGTTCACATCGCAGACCACACTCTCTCCCACACAGTTCTGAGTGGTGTGTGCTGATTTAAAATGGCCTACATCTGTTGCCAAAACGGTACTCAGGACAACCTCCAAATCCCAAAGAAGCCCCTGTATTTCAACTGCTCGTCCCCTCACTGCCGCAAAAGTGTCAAGTGACCACTGGCTCCACCTCATTGTTATAATTTCTTCCATTGCTAGAATCACCATATATGAACAACAGAATACCATCAAGTCCACTCTAGTCCATAGTTCTTCCCCCAATCCTGAGGGGACTGGGATGGTGATGTCCACTCCACCTCTAAGTGAGAGAGGGTTTATATCCCATGGATATTGTGGGTGGGATGATCCTGCCTGCAGATGCAGGCCCTCTCCATTCCCTGGGCTGGCCATTGCCCATCGTTGTCTCCTTGCCAGATGACTTGGATGAGTCCATTGAGCTGTAGGGTAGGAGTTGCAGCTCCACCGTGATTCCACGCACACCTGACACATAGGTAGGCGGGAGGCTCCAGTCTCTGGAAGTATACCTAAAAACTCCAGCATCACATATAGGTTTGAATAGAAGGGACTGATGAACCATGTGCAGGGAGGACTTATTTGAGTCCAATTCTGTCAATCTCAGGAGCACAGATTCCAAAATAGAGCCCACTGATAAGGCATCAGTTTCTGGGGCTATCCCCCCTTATATAGGACCTGGGTGTCTCCAGAGCTCTCAGGAGTCCCTCTGTGTGGGGTGATAGGCAATTAGATATTCTATGAGCTCCTACTGAGGTGTGCGTAAGAGTTACTTCTGGGATGAATTCCCGACTCTCTTTGAAGTTTCTTAACCACTTGAACTCATTTGTCTTTACCTTTTCCCCCTTTTATTCAAGGTCTTTTTCCAGTTGTGTTGCCAGTTGGCACTTGGTATTAATCCCTTGTTGCGAGTGAGGCTCATCCCAGGGAGGCATGTCCCACCTTGGGGGGAAGGTAATGCATTCATATGCAGAGTTTAGCTTAGAAAGAGTCCACATTTGAGCAACAAGGAGGCTTTTAGGTGGCAACCTTTAGGCACCCCACAACTGCAGGCTAAGTCTCAGTTACAAGAGCAAAGACTCACAAGGGTAGTCATCAATAAAAAGAACACATCAGTGGGTCATCCTCTTTTGACAGACACTGTCCCTGCACTATTGCTGCTCCCTTGGAGAATGTGGCAGAGCTCTCCAGGCTAGGAATTCAGATTCCCTCATTTATTATGTGATTGTCCACCCATCATGACCATGCCCCATCTTTTGATCTTTTGAACGATTTTGTATATCTTTCATGTATATTCGGATGAACTAATTCCCATGAAACCCCCCTCCCAGACACCCCCCACCAATAATCCCCTGCAGTACCCATTGTAACCCTTCTGTGATCCAAATCCTCCATGAACATGTAGTCCATAAAATAATCAAATACACTTACTAGGAAAAAGAAACAACTATGATAAGCTTACATGCAAGAGACAAACATAAGGAAACTCAGGGAAAAAACAAACAAAAACAAAACAAAAAAACAACAAATAAACAAAAAACAAAACAAAATATAATTAGCGCATTGGGACATTCAAAAAAATGGGGGAAAAAGCAAAAGAAATGCCTTTAAATATATAAATATATATATATTTATTCTTTTTTTCCCCCCTTCCTTTTATCACTGTGTTATAGGATGTCCAGTGTGCCGTGACACCTTCCCCCTCTCAATCCCCATTGTCTCCCAATTTTTCATTTAATTTTCAAAGAAGATTTAGGACACAGCAAAGTCACACACAGAGTGCCAGAGACTCCCAGATACCAAAACACGCACCCCGTCCCCACCCCATATTAAGCCCCCCCCTTTTTTGGGGGGATGTTAGCATTTTTATAACTGTTATACAGATCGCAAAATATAGCAACTAAACATTGTCAATGATTTACAGTATAGTTTACAATTTAGATGATACAGTTTAATAATTTTGATGATATTTACCATGTCCTGTGTCCATTACTGTAAGGTAATGAAAAACCTTCCCCATGACCCCCAAACACCCCTTTAGATCTTGAATGTTCCCTTCCCCCCAGCACTCCAGGGCCCATGATACCACCCTATCCCGACCCATGGAATGTCAAGATTCACAGTTACATGCCCTGGGAATTTGAACCTGCCCTTCCTAATCCACCCACCCACCAGTGCTGCACCACCAAACCCAGGAACACCACCACTCATCTGCCCCGTCCCCCAACATGCAACCACACTCTATCCCTTTACCATAGATTATGTCCATATGGGTGATGGCTCAAAGCCTGCTCTTCTCTCTCTCTCCCTTGTTAACATATCTTTCAGACAATGGTTCTCAGAGACTGCTCACTTTTCTCAGTTCAGATCAGTGAGGTCATATACTGTTCATCCTTCAGTGCCTGGCTTGCTTCACTCAACATAAAGTCTTCAAGATTCATCCACATTATTCCATGTGTTAGCACTTTGTTCCTTCTTACAGCTGAGTAATATTCCATTGTATGTATGTACCACATTTTGTTTATCAATTCGTCTGTTGATGGACACTGGGGCTAATTCCAACTTTTGGCAATGGTGAACAATGCCGCTATGAACATTCGTGTGCATATATCTGTTTGTGTCTTTATTTTCAGTTCTTCTGGGTATATACACAGCAGTGGAATTGCTGGATCATACGGAAGATCTATGGCTAGTTTTCTGAGGAAACTGCCTCCACAGTGGCTGGACCATACCGCAGTCCCACCAGCAGTGGATGAGGGTTCCTATTCCTCCAAATCCTCTCCAACATTTAGTGTCTCCTGTTTTTTTAATAGCTGCCATTCTGATGGGTGTAAGATGGTATCTCATTGTAGTTTTGATTTGCATTTCCCTGATATAGCAAGTGATGTTGAGCATTTTTTCATGTGCTTTTTAGCCATTTGTATTTCTTCCTTGGAGAAGTGTCTTTTCAGGTCACTTGCCCATTTTTTAAATGGGTTGTTTGTCCTTTTATTTTCGAGGTGTAGGATTTCTTTATATATGCAGGATATTAGGCTCCTATCAGATATATGGTTGCTGAATATTTTTCCCATTGGGTAGGCTGCCTTTTTATTTTCTTAATAACATCCTTTGAGGGGCAGAAGTTTTTAATTTTGAGGAGATCTCATTTATCAATTTTTTCTCTTGCTGCTCGTGCTTTGGCTGTGAAGTTCATGAAACCATTTCCTATTACAAAGTCCTGTAGATGCTTCCCTACATTATCTTCCAAGGTTTTTATGGTTTTGGCTCTTATATTTAGATCTTTGATCCATCTTGAGTTGATTTTTGTATAAGGTGTGAGATGGTATTCTTCT